>DWIY01000422.1:0-13530 GCA_018248615.1 Erynnis brizo brizo
GCACCAACAAATAAGTATTGCATTGCATAATGCAAATCCCCCATTCTTCGCTTTCTCTGTTCGCACGGTCACGAAGCCGTTCCCATGGCCGGACACTTTCTACCGCAATCACTCGCGACTGGACCAGGTCTCATTTCGTCTAACTATTTGCCAATAATAATAAAGTAGATTGGAGTAGAGAGCAAACAATAACACCGAGAGAGTTATTGCAACGGTCGGCTAGCGATTTCCGCTGCTTAATTTAGCCAGTCTAAGTCATTGGTTCTCAACCTGTATGCTGCGACACAGAATACATTTATTAATTCAAAGATGTCAAAGAAGATTAAATATGTTGTTTCAGAGATATAACTTTGAATTAATGACATGACCATTCCTATTGTTGGTAAGCGGTTGTGAAAGGGAAAATCTATCAAAGCACGACTAGCCATTTGCATTTTTATAAGCTTTTATTTCAAAAAAAATAAGCTCGGTAGATTCAAAAGCTCCTTGGGGAGCACGGATTCGAAAATATTGAGCAAGTCTGGTAAAAGTTAAGGATATGTGTGGTTGCGAGCAGCCAATGTTTATCTTTTAGCTGCGTGTTCGAATCTCGTGTAATACCTACGTATGGGCATAGTGGTATAGTGATAACCATTGGGTTTAGAATGAAACACCACCATTATAATAATTTCAACAAAAATCCCAGAAATGACAGAAGGAAAGATAGAACAAAGCAATTAACTAGTTGCCTAAGCTTTCTTTTCAGTAGTTTTATGAGAAATTCTCTTTTGACACGACTGTAATGATGAAATGATTTGATATTATCATGGACTTAACACGTAGGAATATTGTAGACATTGTAGGACACATAAAGTGACCTCTGCCAATCCATGATATAATCGATATTAATAGCAAACTCGTCAGCAAAGATTTAGCATTATATTATTAATCATATCAACTATGCTAACTTAATATATTCTAAAGAAGCACAGTGTACGATAATGTGAACTTAAAGGAAAATCAAGCTGATAACTAATATAAAATATATGTAGGTACGTCTACATGATTATTTAACTAACTTATTAACTAGATGACTTTTGATGAAACGTTACAAAAAGCTACCTAAGTTTAAACGCTTAGATAGACACTAATTATAGTGGTGCTAAGAAGATACAATAATTAAGTACACTTTTTGGAGGTTTGCAGTTTACTTCATTAAGTTAGTAAGAAATGATCTAAGATTCTAAGGGATATTTACTGCGAATCGTTTCGTTTTCGCGACCCCGATATTTCGGTGTAGTTGCTTGCACTATGTTCGCGGGAGGTCTTCTCGGGGAGGCTACAATCTGTACTAACTGCAATAACTAATTAAACAGGTATCTGAAACTAATGCTGAATTAAATGAATGAACTTATACCGTAACCGGCAACGGTAAACGACTACAGGGTTATCTCGGCGGAAAATTACCTCAGCCTTAAAACCATAACAATAATTGTAGATACATAATTAACGAGTACATAATTTTGTCAGTACAATGGACTTCTATTACATAACACTTGAACAATTCACGCTTTTGTTAACAATAGACTAGTAGATGAATCTACATAGATATAGTTTACGACAGTTACATAGGTACCACATGTATTTCCGGCATTCGGAATTTCATGTGTAGGCATGTTAATTATGATATCAGTATGGTTAGCTAGAATTATAAGAGACTTCTTAGAATAGATACCCTCAGCCCGATCTCAATTCGCTTCGATCAGTCATACCTTGTTACTTGATAAAGTTATGAAACAACTTTTTCTGTACTCGTATATCAATTATTGACCAATTACTATTGAAATGTTATTCAATGCAAATATGAATAAATTATGGCCATGAGTTATTTGGTCACTCTTCTTCCGTATCCACCAGATTTGTTTTGAACAAAGAACTTGCATTTAAAGTTATTTATTGGAAGTATAATCCTAAATGACATAGGTATATCCTACAAAAATACTAAAGTCGTTGTCGATGATCGTGTCGATTATTCAGCTTTTAAGTATTTTTTGGTACCTATCTTTTACACTCACTCACTCGTGTATGATTCATTGATTATAAAGATACTGCAGTTTGTAAAGCCACTTTTTCCAAAAAAAAACTTAGAAAATTTTGACATCGCATCCCAAAGCCCTGGCCTGAGGCATTTTTGGACTAAATGATCTGTTGCTTGCAGACTGCACTAAAATGTGGATTGTTGCTAGGTCGGTGCACCAATTCAGAAGCGTATGCGTTCACGGCGCTATTAAGGAAAATATGCGGTGAAAGACATTAATCAGTCTGTGAGTACTCCAGGGGTCAATGAATTAAGATCGTTTGTTGCAAGAACTTTTAATTATAGCAACTTTGGGCTGCAATTGTGAAGCATTCTCCGCATTTATAGACATACAGTCCCACACTAGTATTTCCTAGCGGGTGCCTTGGACACAACAAGACGAAAACACAAGGCAAGAAATCAATTCAATCATCCAAAGATTTATTTTGTTTTTTCACAGAATTATGACAAAATTCTTCAAATTCTTCAAAGCCGGCAAACTCACGGCGGCTCCTCTGGTGTTGCTCG
Source organism: Erynnis brizo brizo (assembly GCA_018248615.1). Taxonomy (NCBI): domain Eukaryota; kingdom Metazoa; phylum Arthropoda; class Insecta; order Lepidoptera; family Hesperiidae; genus Erynnis; species Erynnis brizo. The sequence continues at coordinate 2,585 of DWIY01000422.1, forward strand.
TGTCGGAAAGTGAGGGTGATCAGTTGGTCTCCAGTGGCGTGCACGAGTAGCAAGTTTGCATGAGTAATTATTCATACCCACAATAAAACAGGGTGTATCTCACCAAGGGGCTGTAAATATTTCAGGAGCCGAGCGACCTGTTAAGACAGTCGTCGCATTCTGAGAAACATAACCGGCGTTCACAGCGCCAATAAGGAAAATATGCGGGGAAAGACATCTGTCTGCGAGCGCTCCCGGGGTCAATGCATTAGATCGCTTGTTCCAGCGTACGTTTACACTATTCGCCTCCTGCTACCTGCTCGAACGTAAATACCGCTTCTCTTCACCTGGCTTGGAATATTCATTAGGCTTCTAACAATGGTCTACATTAAAAGTTAAAATACGGTTATCTGAACATTTTGATCGTTTCCATACACTGTAGATATAGACTAGGAGCCTTTAAGATGATCTTTGATTAACTTTTTAATTGTTTGTAATTTGGTGAGGCGCTCCTGAATGAAAAAATATAATTTTAAGTCAAGATTTTTTTAAATCTAGGTGCTTGTATCTGATGTGTGTAATTGTGTATTCCATTCAATAAGAATGATCCAGAATATCCCACACAGACCGATAAACCAAATGCAAATTAATATCTTATCCAAAGGGCAGCTATATTCACCTTCAGTGATGTTTAAAGGTAAATTTATGTAGTTTTATGTAGATAAACGTGCATCGCCATGTTAGTATAGAAAGCGAAACCCTTGGCTCGCCAGCCAGACTGGCACTTGTCCGACTACTTTAATAGCGCTTCATACATACATGTATAAATACATACCCACCTAAACAGTTGTCTGCATATTCTAGTGCACTAACTAGAATTACACAGCCTTGCAACAGCTTTTGAAAATGCGAAATTTGGTATGGATGAATTTGAAATTGGTATGGATGGTTTGTTTCTGTATTATGCAAAAACGTCTGATTTTAATGTTTGATGTACACGTAGTTTAAAATGCGGATTAACCATAAGTTACTGTTATAAACTGTATAATATGACAAAGTTATCTATTTTCTTATAGTAGTAGATGAGTTTTCTCCAAGTGGCGAAGACCTGAAGTGAACTACACGACGCTGCTATTACAAAGCTTGTTATTGGTGTTGTAAAAAACTGCATTATGCAATAAATCAGTTATTTATTGATACTGATTTATTTAATTTAAAAACCATTAGATAGGTATAATTAAATATGGTGAAACCAGGAAGTTAATGAAGAAAAGTAATAACTCACAAATAATGATTATAATTTGCATTTGCGGCTGTCGAGTAGGTAGTTATCTATTTATGCTTGACTTACTTTGCAAACCCCATTGTTAAAAAAAAATAGAATCAATTTATTGTGGACCAATATTGTCTAATTAAAGAAACTAAGTAGGTACCTACATAACTACTTATCACATTTAATTCTTAAAATTAACTAAATAATTTTTATATGTGGGAAATGTATAATAGCGGGCATTGCAGAATTCCGATATCCCAGGATCGAGGGGATAAGTTGTGTTTAGGAGCGGACACTATCTAGCAGTCAACTTCAAAATCCCTGGATCTCTGTTACTCAAAAGCGGCTGAACAGATTTGGATGAAATTTTGTATGTTAAGTTATAACCTGGATTAAAATATAGTTTAGATACTTTTTCCCTCCCTGGACTAAGTTCTAAATTCCACGCGGACGAAGCCGCGGGAAAGTCTAGTTTGACAATAAATTAACCACAACAGTTTAACTATCACAACGCTCAAATAACGTTACAACGTCTAAAATTCGAACAGCACTTGGAACCGTGACGTCAAATGGGTCACTGGCACAGCGTATTGTGGCCCACGACGCACAACGGTTCCGTTCGCGAAAACGATCGCCCGACCGCCCAACTGTAGGCCTTTTCATCTCTGAATGCCGAAGCGCTCAATATTTCGCGAACCAGCTCTAAAGTTATTTCTTCACGATATTTCATGTATAACCATCGTGGAACAATATCTTGAATACTGGTACGACGAGCTTCGTCGGTTTTATATTTAATGCAAACTGTAAGGTAATCATGACTAGGATTATACATGATTTATACTCACATAACTAACACCATGTACTGATAGGGATTGCTGTCAGAACAAAGACATGCAATCCACTCATTGTTAAGGACTATTAAAATGAAATGAGCGCTTCATTCATAAATGCAATGATAAAGGACTTGGCAACAATTAAATTCTTACATCGACATATTCGTCTCGAAGGCTGTACGACTTTTTATAAGTATTTTTATTATTTTTTTGCATTAAAAGTACGCTTACTATGAGCAAAAATTATGAATAACTATGGCTTCTATTATGCTCAACTTTGATTGCTTTAAAACTAAAACAATTACTCTATTTCACCTACCTACCTACTTACCTACCTACAGTACCTAGTTAATCATAAGAAATTAATTATCAGCAAACAATGTTTTCCCGCTTTTTGCCGGTAGCACTTAATCTAGTTTTCCCAATAACGGAAATTCCGGAATGGTCATGCCCAAAAGTTACGCCGATTTAATTTTTTCCCCAATGTTACGGTCTCATTTACGAGGAAGGCAACGGTCGTCAGTCAAACGGTCGGATTTTTTGCCACCACCGGAAATTAAGTCTGAATCAACACCGAATCCCGGATACGACGTGAGTAACGGATTCTTATTAAACATCATGATGACGATCTGAATGGCGCAGTGGTTAAGACCTCGGTTCGCTGCGCGGAGGGTCCTGGGTTTGGTTCCCAGCTGAGCATAGATTTGAACAAACGAACCCAAAATAGGCATAACTAACTATGCCTTATATAAATTCCATATTAATAATTAAATAGTAAGTGAGACGTCGAATCCAACTATGAATTGGGAACAATTTTGAACGCTAAGTAATCATTAAGATTTGTAAGGAAAAAAACGTAGGTTGTACTTTGTTAAAAATGAGCTCTATCGTTAAGTTTGCCTTATTAATGATGACACTATCAATTGGTGTGATAACTGTATTATTAATACAGTACATTTAATAAATGTGTGACATTTTTTTCAAAAATACAATGATGCAGTTTTAGCTTTCATCAAAATTAGAACCCAGATTAATTTCAGTATTTTTCGCTATTCCTCATACCTAGTTTCGGATTTCCACATCCACGCACACTTGAATAATTTACCCTGTATGTACAGCAACGTGCACAAAACGGAATAATCAAATTAATAACCTCCTTTTTGAAGTCGGTAATAAAACAGAACCATTGCTGATCCGAGTATTTGCATAACAACAGGCCACCATAGGTATTTCGCACGTACGCTCCGCCACTGTGGGCTATTGCGATGCGCCTGTGAATGCACATCCTGCGTGGCACAAGGTGTGACTTAAACGCTGGAAACAGCCTTGCCCTTAATCCGTACGATGAAACAAAGTCAAGATAAAGCCAAAGTGTGCCCTAATGTAGTAACAATATGCACCATCCCTTCTATTGAAATTATTTATAGCGAGAAGTTAAAATTGTGTTACATTATATTAATTAATACAGATCTATGCCTTCTGCCACTTCAATGGCGTGCAATTATAAAATAATTATTATTGAGATTTGGTGAGGTATTGTTGAGATTTGGTGTTTGTGTGATTAAAATGTCTTTCCCTGTTTTTTACTTGATTACTTTGACGACTTTCAACACCAGAACCTCTAAACTCCTAGAGCATTTCGGATTCCTTTAGTAATGACCTAAAAAATATACCATAGAATCATAGGAGCAGTTGAGAATCTGCGCTACTCGTGATTTTGGTTGTGAGTTAATCCAAGCTGAGCTGCCTCCTTTTGTTTACGTTATACTTTTGTAATTTGCATGGCAGTAAATGTTAATTATTCTTATTTTTACCACAGGCTTCGATGTTTTAAGTAAAGTGGTATCAAAAACACATATCATGTACACTTACAATCACGCTCGAATAATCACGCCAAAATCTCATACTGTGTTACATAAATGCACGTGTTAAATGATAATTATTAAAATGAGTGGCCGTAAAGCAAATATTGACCCGACATTGCCTGTGACTTTATGGCCATCAACTTCCTCGGCGGTCAGTAGCTGTAGCTGACATGGTTATCACGTCTTGATTTACGATCGGAAGACGGCCGAGTAGCCCAAGAGATAACAGACATTTTTCAAGAAGTGTTCGAGGCATCAAAAGCAAGTTGAACAGTTTCATTTTAATAACCAAACATAAAAAATGCAAACCTGAAACCAAACCCTGAAAAAATTGTTTAATCGATTTAAAAGTTTTCTTTAAAATCACGCTAATATTGCTACTTTTAACATACTTATTTTTATATACAAATATTATATTTCAGCGTGTCTCAAACGACATTTTTGCGTTCGGATATTACAAATAAAAGCTAGTAAACATGCTTTTATTAACTATGCCTCAAAACACTTCTCGCAAAATGTCTGTCAGCTCTCCAGCTAGTGTTCTCCGATTTTGACGAAGCGGGGTCACTGAACTTTTATTGCACGAGTACCTACATCGGCACTCACATGCGCACACGTTGCAATATTGTGACCTCTCGCTAAATCGATCAGGACCCTCGTTCTGCAACGTGCAACAATATGGACGAGGCCTCACCGATAAATTAACGTTAATCGTCCGTGAATTAGCTCTACTTGAAATATGCACATTTTAAACAATTTGTATGTGTCGGATGTCTTGTACGTACAAGAATTTTATGTAAATTTAACTAGGGTATAAAAAGTAAAATATGTGTTCGTTACAAGACTATTAAGATACTTACGTTAAATGTTAAATCTTACTGTAATATATTAACAAGTCAAAGTAATTTTGTTTCAAAATATTTTTTACTATTTATGAATAAAGGTAGAAATAGGTACCTATTTGTCTTTAATGAAAATGGAAGATAACAAATAACAAAAAAAGAACTGTTCACAAATCTTAGGTTTGTTTTTTATTCCTGTCTGAAATATCTAAAATTATTGCGCCGACTTGAGGGTACTTTCTGACTGTGTAACTCGGGCTGCTTTAATTTTAGAAAACAAAGGGTTCTAAACAAATGTAGTATCGTGTGGGCAGCCACCTCGCGCACAACATAGACGATACATAATGTACATTCGAAATTCCATACGAATAATGTGCACAGATACTAGAATAATTGTGGCTGACTAACCCTCGTACCTTTACTAGAGTAATATCGCTTCGAAAGTCCCGAATCGAATTAACCCCACAATTGGATCGGGTAATGCGTTAGACGGCGCGTGCCCACCCGAAGGGGGAATTCGTTAATCGCATTATTGAATAAATCACCAACGAGTTTCTTATTTCGATAACGTTCTGTGCGTTATTGTGTTCTACATGGTGCATACACTGGTATTCCCCCTAACAACATCTATAAGACAAAAGGCAAACAGTTAAAAACATTATTCTCTCGTTCTGGTCAACCGATTCTACTTTTGTTTGTTTTGTTTAGTAGTGACTAGCTTTTAGTGCTAAAATACAAGAAAAAAATAAAACCGTTCTTCATTTTCAACAATTTTTCGATCGAAATTTGTTCGAGTGGCAGTTCGAGCACAAAAACACAGAATTAGTGGTTTAATTTTAAAAAAATTACCACAGGTTTCGCTTGGACAGTAAACATAATTCAAAAAAACCTCATGGAAACGTAGATTCCGCGATAAAACATTATTCCGTGGATAATACACAGTTTAGGAATCGCTGATCTAGCAAACATAAAAGGTTAACGTTGCTAGGGGCACAGATGTTCATGAAAAGCAACATTAGCGATAGGATCCCCTTACGGCGAATAGCATCTGCCGTGCAGGTGTGGGCTAGGGCACGAGGCAGGTGGCGTCGGGCGGATGTTACGTCACACAAAACCCGAAGACAATAATAATTTACAGGGATGCCTATAAAGGAAACCTTTTGCACTTTAAAAAGGTTTAAAGGTTATGATCGGCATAATCCCTAACGAAGCTATTTAGCTAAAGGTCTTCTTATTTTAGCAAAACCAAATAGGTACCTAGGTATGTTTTGTAACGCTCAACAACAATTAGGTACCAGGGATTGCTACGCCCCTTTGCTACTCCTTTAACTAAGGGAAATTTCAAAAATATCTTCCAGTTTCATATAGGTACCCCGGCATTAATGCGTGGCGTATACTTGAAAAGGTATGAAAGCGCAAATAAAACAATTATAAAAATTCCGCAAATCGTAACCGTGACCGAGATTAACCGAAGGACACGTAAATGGGTGTGTGTTTAAATAAACGTTTTCTTCATTTTCTGAATCACTGATGTTTCTACGTACTAAGAGAAGGGTTTTTACGACAGCTCATTTAGGATAAGACTAAACTACGAAAAGGATGGATTTTTTCTTGGATAACTTAAATATTTGGATTACTGTAATTTCTTTTCAATAATACTGGAGTCTGAATGTGCATTTTATTGACATTGGACACTAAGGGCTATTTTAATAGAATTATAAAAAAAAATCTAGACGCTTAATTTGGTAAACATATATTTTAAATTCAAAATTGACCAAAAATAACATCAGAATACAGTAAAAATTTGAACCATATTTTATCTGACAACTGAATTTCCAGCACTCAACAAAATATTTCTGGAAGAACAAAGTGAATCAACATCATATTATTATTGAAGAGATAGAGGTTCTAAGCCAGTGTTACTCAAATATTGTTGTGCCATGGCCCGGTAACTTTCACACTGCCCCTTCAACTTCATGACCCACTTAATACTTTTAAACCCAAACTATAATTTTATTAGTACTACATACTCTGGCGTATCTAATGGTATCTGACGATACCAGATACCATTAGTATGGAGCTGCTGGTTATTTTTTACTAAAGAATCCAAGTACAGTTAGGTTCAAGCCGGCTTCTGGTGACCCCGAATTTTATTTTGACAGCCCAGTACCTGGTCACAACCCTGCAAATGGGAAGCATAGTTCTAAGCTATTAGAGAATCTTTGACGAATTACCTAGATTGCATCTTTTTGGATGGAGTCAAATTGGCTGAGCTGGTTCATTGGCTGGATAGATGAAGAACCCCTTTCTTCAAACTTAGGCACTCATTGTATGGGAGGACGCCTAAAGAAGATGTAAGTAAACACAATAATATTTACCCCAATCCATAGGGTAAATAATGAATGTCAATACAGTTAAGTGCTTCAACCACTTACACTTAGCTATTTACATACAAAGGCTATTTCTTCTGTAAAACTGTATTCAACGCCGACATTTAGGAACTACAATTATAATTATTCTTTTGCTGTGGATTTTAGGAAACAGTGTGAGAGCAACAATGACTTGTATTGCTGACTGTACGTGTGCTTATTTAAAAAAAAAGTCTTTCAGTAGTGTGACGATTCGGGACGTGCCATGGTTTAAGAGCAGTCTTTCGGGATCTGTCACCAGTGTGTGCACACTGATTGATTAATTAATATGAATAATTCTCATGAGTTACCTACGACTTCAAAACAGTATCTATTTTTGTATTAACAAGAATATATTATTCTACTTTTCCTGAGAATTAAATAGTAGCTTCAAATATCAATGTTACAAAGTAAGAACTAGAAAAGAAAATGCGACCACATAATTATGTAGCATCACATCCACACACAACAACAGATTCAATCTTCTATCCATCAAAGAAGTTAGTGTGTGTCTATGAGTTGCAGTGACCACATTAGCCTTTAACTACTTATTTACATACTTTTCGAATTAGAAATAACTACTTCTTTATGAGACTTCTCCACGAGTAAATAAATATGGTACCATTCTCCTTATAAACGGGACAGTTCTTTTGTGTCTCAGAAAATTTATTCAATATATCTAAACATCTTCAGGTTGGTAAGTGATTATCTTTTGGAAATTCGATTAACAATGACTCCTAAAACACAAGAGCTTCGTTAAGATTATGTGTGTTCACGCACGAAACGCGGCTGGCTTCGATCGCGCGTTCACGACCTTAGCTGTCAGCCAGAGAACAAAAACATTGTTGTAAAATGCATACTCGAAACACCAGACAATACGTGATTACTGATTACATGACAGGAGCATGATTAGAATTATTAGAGAATTCGCGTTTTTAAATGAAATTCCAGACATCGGTACGACACAAAACAAACAGCGGGCAATTCGCTAATCTGATTACTAACCACTTATACAAACAAACACTATTTCATACTCATGATAAAGGGAAGCAAATAAGAGCCTAAAATGATAGAGGAACTCCGTCTACCATTTAAAACTTGTTTATAAAACAAAGGTTGTGCTCGTCTCATGCCATATAGTAATATATCTATACGCCTATGTATAGACTTACATAAATACAACAGACGAACAACGCACCTCGATTTTGATATCAATTTTACAACCAAATTCATCAGATTAATTAAATTACGTTAGTAAAACAGTGCACGTAATACGCAATCCCTTTAATGTGTGTACGTCGTGACTTTTTAGAAAGAAGCAAAACACCACGTTGTACGTTGTACGTACTTACCGTTTTACGACCATGATAGAATCCGTCTGCTCGTTTGTGGACCCTATGATTCGAACTATAATTTACAAAGGACACTAAAAAATTTGGAAACACCATGAATTTCAACAAAACACCATCAATTCGATTTACAGAATTCACACATCGCTAAAAAGCGACTAATGCACTCATAATAATACACCAAACCCTACGAATACGCACTTCACTTGTAGGAACATGAATATTACAACAACAAAGAACGCGGTGCTCGTATTGATATTCACTTATTGCAAATCATGCAACTAGAAAAATAATGCTGAATTTATTTACTCCGATTCTCTCAGCGACTCCTCGTTATTATAAACACAAACTAGAAGATTGTTTTTTAGGCGACATGCAGGCAACTTCAGACTTCAACCGCGTCTCAAACTGACAAGTTCGCGTCACAAGTATGCCAACATAATAAATTGAATGACATTGACAAAATAAGAGCATAGACATTCTCTTTTTTATTCTCTAAATAATTATAACTAACTGCCAATGATAAATTCACGATGATCGCTTCGCGACAGTTTCATCATCACCTTTTTTGTCTAATAGAACTGTTAACGTACAAACTCAACCCACATTACAGTCCAATCTTTGCGTCCTTGCCTTATTGCGGGCGGCCTAATTGACTAGGGTTTTTGTAAACCTTCAATGGCGGTGCAACACTCACATTTGATAATATGGCCACACAAATATCTGTCTTCTATTAACGTAACCGTGTAATTTTTTGCAAAAACTCAATGCCTAAAGCACTCTCCAAACTATGCTAACCTTTGACACAGACTAAAGTTAAAAAACGTTCCAATTGGAACGTTTTAAATATTAGGTAGTCTTCACGTAGCTTAACATATCTGCTCCCTTTAAATATTATAATATCATTAACTACAGCCCTCCACACTGACCGATTTCATTCGATTTAAATCCATCCTAATTATTAAGGAAGTAATTTTAAAGTCCAATTTGGCACGTCAAGAAAGCAAAGGTTGGCACTGTCGCGACACGCTCATTCATTACGATACGTCACAAGTGCGTTGGAGGGAAAATGTCAAAAATGACGTATTTGAATGGCGGTAAATTTGAAACTCAACTTCCTTTGTGTATTCCTAAATATTAATTAACCACTTTTAACTCTTTTAAGTTTTACTACTATCATCTGTGACTATCATGGACAATGTTAAATGTTCGTTATTATGTTAAAATAATAAGATAAAAATATTTTTAAATCAATAAATTACTAACCAAAGTATGTCTTTTGCATGTAAGTATTATAAAAATTGTCGAAACAAATTTTTTACAGTTAATTAATAAATCAAAGAATATTTCAATTTGTACAATTTATTACACTTATAGTTATATAATGCCCCTTGCATTATATTTTATATCTTGTAACAAATTTTTAATTCTTATTTCGGTATAGTTAAATATAATGTTTAATTGCAAATTACATAATTTATTAAGTAAGGAGTTACTTACGGTTTCTGGAGTGGAACCATCCAAGAATTTGTGAACGTATGAAAATTAGCCATACGTGGACCAGCTCTCATCCGATATGCGCGTAAAATTATTTCAGCTTTTAATACGGCAATAATCTTTGATTTCGGTATTTTACGTTTTCTGCGTTCTTGCAATTTGCACATAAGACCCATTTCAGAGACACTGATATTATTTTGCAATTGGAATCAAACAGCCCAACTCAAACTTCGGAATGCCTTGATGTATCTTGCACCAAAACTGTGTTTATATTAGAAATCGCGGTGCATATCAAATTCGGTAGACAGCGACTGGGGTCGACGCGCGCGCGACTTTCTGAGCATGTTCCGACCTGTCCGCGCGACTTTGCCCCGACACTTCTTTGCAGTGCTATTGAAGACTGATTCATTCTATTGAAATCTGAAGTACACGTTTCCTTTTTACGTGTGTAATGTGTATTTAATATCTAGATTTGTAAAAGGAATCATTATATTGTGTAAATGCATAAAATGCAGTTGCTACTCCTTGTATACATTGATATGTATGGTACCTAGGTGAAGCAGATAAGCGATTAATTAACCAAATAATATTCTAATTGATTAATTGTTTTCAAAAATAACTTAATTTATCAACAGGCTCATAATCATCTTCTAATCAGTTATTTAATGAAAATGAGTATGACTCATTATTCAAAGATGCTTATGAAAAACTAGTCTAATGTATGAAATAAGATAGTACCTATAATAGTAGAAAGTGATTTTAATATGCACTTTAAGACATATTAAGTCCAATAAGACCTACCTACAGTATTTTATTTATATTTGAGAACCATATACAACATTCAAAATTTATCATAGCTTCAAGTATTTATGTATTTATTTTCGAAATGATTTTAGTACC
>DWIY01000423.1:0-13523 GCA_018248615.1 Erynnis brizo brizo
TAATACATTATTTCATTATAAAAAGCTATTTTATTTGAGTAATAAGCCATTTTGTAAGGTAAGTCAGGTTTGCTAAACCGTTTTTTGCGTTTTCTCGAAATACATCTTTTTTGAGTTGTGTCAGTATATGATTAAGCGTGCGACATATTAGTCAATACTCAAATTAATCTAATTAGTCACTGAGTAGGTAATCTTTTTACTCCCGTAAGATGGTACAAATTTTATGAATGTTAGATGTTATTTGAACTGAAATATAAAAACTAAAGTAAATGTATCGAAATGCCAAACAATCAAAAAACATTTTTGCAAAACAGCATATTAGTTACAAAACGATGTTCGAAAAAGGAATTCACATAATTATATTTATCCTGCGACTGGTTGAGAGATAGTATCAAGAAGCTTTAAAACTTTAAAAGCTCGTAACTGGTTTATTGTTACAAGGTTTCTGCGCACTCGGCTGTAACAGCCAGTTAAAAGTTTAATTCGCGAGGCGATGGAATATGAATGAATTAAATATTAACTTTGATGTTGTAATTATGAAAATGTTTGGAGATTTTTTGTACTGCGATATACGAGTAGTTTTGGTCATAAAGGGTCCTCATGTAACTGCAATGTAACTGTCTAACTAAACAGTAAGGAGAGCGATTTTTTTAAAGCAGACAGAAATTAAAACGCCTTTTGAGATAGAAGTTGTACGTAAAAAAATATTTTTTCCTTTCTATCTAACCTATCTAAATATTTATACTTTCTATACCCTCAATATTTTAATTTCATTTTTTTAAATGGAGGCACTGTTGTTTTTCTTGACTATTGATAGACTGTAACAATCGGCTAACTAAAACTAAAAAAAAACATCTAAAGAAAATGTTTGCGGACTAAGCTGCAAACGATAAATTAGTCCAACCAAAAATGTATTTAAAATTACAATAAAAATATTTATCGTCTTGTGGTAGGTACACAACAATCCAGAAGTTTCGGCAACGCACTTGTAATAATAATGACTAATCGATCATCGAATACGGTACTTCTTGGAATTTACTATCGAAGTTATCAGAGGCCAAGTCTATGTTCCTATCTTAACACTAAACAGAGCAAGGGGTATCAAAAATACAATATGTGCTAACAAGCCCGCAAACAGTACGAAGTGATGTGCCGGGTCGGTTTTTAAAAGGTTTTTTTCTACTCGAGTTCACTTCAGTACTCAAAATAAAAATAATCGGATAAGTAATCGAGTCAGGAGTGCGGGTTGAATACTTGAGTAGTCCATCAAGTATTTCCCTAAATTCAAATACTTCAACAGTATGTCTTTAAAAGTTTAAATCACGGAACAACGTATTGTTGCATTTAACCGAGTATTGAACATTTATTTCTGAAGTTTCTTGCTAAAGTTTAATTACGTAGATCACAGAAATATATCTAGAGCGTAGATAGTCGAGCAATCGAGTACCATCAGTATCCAAATACTCTATTCTGAATACTCGAGTCACTGGTAGTATCAATTGTTATTATTTACTCTGTACTTTTATTTTCTTCTTAATTATCTTTTAAATTTTTATGTATTTGTAGTTAAATTAAATAAACAGTTTATTGATTTCAGTCTTTCTTTACGCAAGTCACTGAAAATACCTACTCGAGTATGCATGTCGCTGAAAGTACTCGAGTACTGAATACCCGTCTCGGGACATCCCTAAGTACGAACGAAACTCCTAAATAGCACGCAAGGCTAATGGCGTACAATGGAGGCGTCAATAAGAATCCCACATTCCTGTCCCGACTCTAACCTGATTATAGACACTGGGTCACTGGCAATTCCGTTCCTAGAATTCTGTAAGGACTCTCCCAAGAATCGCGTAGCTTAGGTATAGTTCTATAATTCTAGTGACTTCGTTTATTATAAATATTACATTATTCTTCAACCTGTTAATGCTTAGTTTGCCTCTATCTAATATCTAATTAGATTCTCAATTTGTGATTAAAACTAAAAAAAAGAATGACACTTAGTGTTATAGTACACACTAATTATTTCACGTTGAAAACCCAAGGGTGTCCCTTGACGGGTGGATTACGCAAGCATTGAGGTACCTACTGCAATTTATTGTTTTTCGGTTGAGGATAATTGGTTGCTGGAGGAATAAATTTGGCTCCACACAACTTACAAGTGACAGACAGTTATTTGGTCTTCTTTGAAATTAGTATTACTGTAGTAGAATGACTATAGGTTGCCCATCAAACAAGCTGTTTTCTTAAATAAAAACGAAGCCACGGGCGAAACTTAACAGATAATAAAGCAGAATGTCCATAAAGAACGCAGTAAACGGTCTCGGATAAAGGTGTTTGTCGTAGCCGCAGAGCTAATATTTGAGATCTCACAAGCGGGTCAGGCAAAGACGTCTCGTCGGCCATTTGCAAGTGCAAATTTTCCGAGATAAAAATAATCTTAACTACAGGCTCAATTAAGATTATGTGATAAACACGCCAAGCAATAAATTAAGTTAACGACTTTGCGATGAGAACAATATAGGTGCAATTTTGGTGAAAAGAAATTATTTTTAATTTTTCCTCGGTACCTTCAGTTACTGTAGGTATTTCGTCTTTGTAACCCACTCATTTATGCTTAATATATACTGGTTTTGATTATTGTAATACCAACCAACTTTGATAATATGAGTAGGCACTATTTTTTCTTGGCTATTAATCTTCTTATGTCTCAATATTGGGCACGGGCTTCACCTCATTGCCAGTGTAGGACTTTGTGTCATACATTTTTAAACCATCCATAAGCTCTCCTACGGGGACCTACGATTGTTATCAAAACAAACTGGGACCGTCGGCCTAGCATGCCACCAGAATCAAGGAAGCATACATATATATGAATTTCGCCAATAGTTCTGTCATTCATCTAAGTTCTGACCACGCCCGACGTTACCCAACTTGAAGATCACTATTTTTGGTTTGCCCAACTAGTAGCGGGAGTGTTTTGTAAACATTTTTTTTAATATCCTAAAATTTTTAGCTTTAAACTATCATAAGGCTTATATTCTGCCGTTTTTCCAATTCTGCCAGATTCTGCCGATCTAATAAATTCCTGATAATATTATGACCCTTCATACAAGTTTCCCATATAAAGTTAAGAAGAGGAACTCGTAATTAGCAGCTCTATCCCATATCCGCTATTGTTACACTACAGTTACCACTATTGTGCAGTGGCCAAATTTTTCATTGTTTTGATTCTTGAAACCGGAATAAAGTAATCAACTAACCTAAAAAGGTTTTATGGTATTATAAAAAATGTTGCTGCGTAATTCGGCAGACTTAGACTGCTCAAAAACATTTTAGATTATTCTTTTGTGAATAGTCATAGTACCTACTTACCTTCTTTCGTTCGGTCCAGTCTCAAACAAAACCAACTCTTGTTCCCTAAGATGTCAATTTAACTTGTCTTCAATAACTACTTATATAATTTTCGTTAGGTACGTAAAAATATAGATTTGTCTAGGGTTTTTCTTAGATTGCACAGTGCTCTGGTGGTTCTACTGATAGCAATCCCTTGAAAAAATATTACAGTAAATAATTTTACTTATTATTTTCATGCTCTCTTATGTATGAGTCTGCTACAATCAGGACCCACTGTAGAGACGGGTCTCACAATGAAAAGGATGCCTTCGGCTACCACGCTGGCCTAATGCGGGTTGGTGGACTTCAAATGCTGTTGAGAGTTGAGAACATCGTGGCGAAATCTCAACTATGTAATTCTACTGTGTTTGTCCGTTACAACAGGTACTATTATTATTGTAAAACGCACGATTCTTTAGAAAAGTCTTAGTAGGTACGTGCCGCTGAGATTCGAACTAGGGTAGTCCCCTCGAATAAGTCACAATTCTCATTCTCTGGGCTAACACCACTATAGCGCATTTTCTTTTTTCTTTTTTACACAAGTGCATAAAACGTTAGGTTTTCTGCTGCATGTATTATAGTTGGTTGAATGTCACCGCTAATCACTGCAACAACTGTTAATATGTAACATAATATGTGTACTAAACATTGACTCATGCTATATATTATGTAAATTTTTACTTATTGTTATGTAAAGTTATTTTTTGCTGATTTAATTGAATGTGCTGTAATCTCGTAATGGAATGAGTCATTGTAATTGACAATTGATTTAGTTTGATATCAACACATTGAATGGTGGATGTCTAATATAGGTGAACTAGAAAAATATATTATATTTACTCGCAACTTATCAAAGCTATCACATGCAAGCTAATGAACTTATAAACAGGATGGAATAGGTTTTGAAATTCATTTAATAAATAGATTATACACTCATTCGGCAGTTTGTATATTAAAGCGACTGTCAGTTACCTATTGAGCAATCGTCGAATTAATTTATAGCCATAGCATTATCGACAGCTCTCGTCCTTCGGAACCCACTTGCGTTGTTAACAGTGGGTCGACGTCCACTCGAAAATTACAAATACACGCCAAAAAATAAACAGTTGATTTGTTAATGTTATGATGAGCGTGTCGCAACGAGTCCCTCCCATCCAAATTGACCTTCTGTCAAGGGCACCATATACTAAACCGACGAATTGTATTGAAACACCGAGCGTTAATTTATTATTTCTGTAAACGCATGACTTCCGCCCTTTGAGCTGTAGGAAGTGATTAAGTGCTAGAGTTTCGATAAAAAATAACAAAGTTTGAACATATTATTCTCACGATCGTACTAACAGCTACTAAATTGAGAGTGCGAAGGTAAAATGGACTTTATATTGTTCCGCTAATATGCATTTTCCTTTGGACGCTCGAAGTCTTATGCACTAAACATTCGGAGACGAAATGACAATGTTTACTATTACGTATGTGATATAAGACGAAATCACTTCTAGAGACCAAACGCCACACATAGATACATCTAACTTTCGTATTTATTTTCTAATCAGCAACAGTATAAATGTGAAGGACCATTATGCACGCTACGAAATAAGTTCTGCTGCGTATTTGTGTGCAAACATGCATGTGTGCGTGGATGTTATAAACAAACATGTACTAATTAACATCCATTCATATGTGTGGAGACCTTGCGCGATTCATGTGTGCTACTACGCTTCTTATCACGTATGTATGCTCTTAACGTTAAGTAAAGTGTGGTATTCAGCATAGAGACCGTATTGTTTATTTGTAATAACTTTTAATATACGTGCCTCTTTGACAGAAAGACTCATTTAGGTTAGTATTATGCGCGTAACTAAACGCCCTTTGTTGTTTCGTTTTAGGTCGACTGTGTAATATTTTTATGAGAAAACTGGAGCCCGTGGCGACTGTGGAACTATCGTTGTTGACAGATCTTCGATTGTATTAGAGGCATTAGAGGTGAAAGTCTCCATTTTAATTTGGCTCAGGAAAATGCCGGGAAGTCAATGTCATTATAGCCCGTAATGGAGAAATCGATTTCAGCAATTATTTTTGTTCCTATACTCTGAAATCTTAACGCATTTCCTTTCAGCATCTGAAAATCTGAATCATTCTGTGGGTCTGTTCTACGAACTATGGTCCTATTTCTATTCCAGTGACTACAGTGTCTACAGTGATCCCAATGGTCATTAACAACTTCAGTGATACAATCATAAAATGCCATCTGAGTATTCGTATGACCTCTATTGAATCAAGATTCGGGATCGAGGACACTAGGTGCACTGTTAAAACAATTATTATTTTTGTTCGCGGTGTCGCTATCGGCTATAAAAACGGTCGCGTGGGCGCCGAGACCCATTCATAAAATGTTCAATTTGTATCTTAGAGAATAAACAAGAGTGCGTGTGCAAGTATGAACTGTAGACACATGTATGAACCATATTAATAGAGTTCTAACCAATGTTAATTGCAATTCATAGTGCTTATTTACGTCTTTTACTAAAAATCCATTGTAAACACCAAATATACGAGTATAAATCACGGAGCATCGATATCTTAATTACTATACGTATTAAGTAATACTTATTGTAGATGATAGAGACATCTCTTGTGTGTGAAAATATTATTATGCTTAGGTGAAAATATCGTTGCTGCAGATTTTTGGTTTTAGGGAACTATCAGTCAGAGTAAAATCACTAGCTCCTTACCCACATAAAACTTCAGATAGGATTTTTATCGAATTCTAACTATTACGGGTATATCACGCGTATCACGGGTAGCAATGACCATTTAATTAACTCATATCACACTTACTATATGAAAGGTTTTCTATATGATGATATACGATTGAAACATAATTATTATCGAGCGGTATTTGTGCCGTACGAACACTCTATATTCGGTTTATGTATACTCTTTCTCGGCAATTCAGCCACGTATCAAGTGTCGAATTATTCCGCAAATTGGCAACATAATCGATTATAAAATAAACAATTTACGCCATTACATAATAATATACTGAACTGTCAGCTTATTCTTGACCTACTCCAAGTTGTTAATTAATTTTGCTGCGTATGCCTAATAAGGTGCAACTCTACATACTTTGTGTCGTTGGTACATGGGATTCTTTTGAAACAAGATTAAAGTTTTGCAACATGCAATTTTAGCATATTTTTAAATAAGAAAAAAAATTTATCTACATTTGTTGTTTCGTGTGTTATTAATAAACGTGATTTATTTTTGCACTTTCCAAATAGGTTTTAATAAGTTTTGTAGAATTTGTATAAGATTGAGAATAGGTTCGGAATCAAAAAGTTTGAAAAATAAGAAATTAAAAGAAAATGTAACAAACAAAAAAACTATGTATCATCATTAATCTCACGGCTAATAAAACTGTTTCGATCGATGTATTATACATACATTTGATATATATTAATGAGGACCTTTACATTAAGAGCTTGTAACGATGTCGAATTAAGCATAATTATAATTCTCGTAATCGTAGGTTTAATCTCCGAATTAAAATTCTTGCCTCTATCATTATGCGTAAATAAAGGTAAAGGCATGTCACATTACATTTTTTAAATCTTCTTTCTAATTATTCAGAGAAATTATAGTAAAGAAAGTAGAGATCTACTAATATAAATTCAAAAAGTAATCCTGGTTGACCAAAAAAGCCCATATTTGGTAAGGTTAAAGGTTGGATAAGCAGTAAAGACAATTTCTGTGTTTTAGGTTTAAAGATTTTTATTAAAACGTTTCAAACGTTTCTCAAAACATTTTATTTATTCTCAAAAGGTCTTATGATGCCAACATTTAGTAGAATAATTAAAAAGAAACAAAAATTTTATATTACAAACAGAACAGAATAGTCATTTTATAATAATGAGAGGCGCATTACTCAAGTAGTTCTCATGTATTAGGACAGAGAGTAACAGCTGGGAGAGTACTCTAATTATTTTTATTGTCCCTTTAATTTGTACCAGACCTAGTAAGGAGCACTGCAGTAGCTACTTGCGCGTTAACACATTTCATTTTTAATGTATGGTGGCTTTTTATGCTCTTTTGGTGGGTAAAAATCTTACACTAGCAAGAGGGGACATAATTATTATTATGATGACTTCACCCTCTGCCACAATGCGGATCGCTGCATTATTATTTTTTTGGAAAACAAAAAAAAATTAGAAATGAGTCGTAGAGTACATTTTGGTTAATTTTGATCGAAAAACAAAAAAAATTACAATAAAAATATTGCTTGTTCTAACATGCTTGTTGCTTTAGTATCTCTGGTTCACCCCGTTAAAAAAATAATCAAAAAAATTAAACCGACCTCAAATAACTATGAAATAACGACTATAAATAAAATTGGCATATTGTTTATTGAGGTTGGTATTTTTGCATCAAGTATTTTGTTTGTATTTAAGTTAAATTTTTTCACCAACCAACCACCATTTTTTTTGTGATTTTTAGTTTTAAGTCCATATTACGAAAACTACTGAACCGATTTTCAATAAACTTTGACCATTCCCTAATTTGGAAAACAAATGCAAACAAACAAAAAAAACGATCCTGATCCGTGAATTAATTTCAGAGATATAAAAGGACAAATATTATTATATCTACATACATACATTCATTATACCTATGAAATTTGGTATACTTGTTTGGAAGCCGTAATAGACCAATAACCTCCTTTTTTTAAGGCGGTAAAAATCAAAAATATATTATTCTCTATGGGGTACTTTTATTTACCGTAGAATTTGTCTTTGAGGATGACTGGTTCGTAAGTTGTTGTGTGTAGGTTTGGGAATACCTTGACATTGTTTAATAATAAACACGGAAATTGTATTCACAGACCAATTTAAGGATAATTTTGAAACCGATGATCTTACGATGCATGGAAAATATTAAGTTGTGTGAAGAACGATGTTTTTGAATTCATCTAATCAAAATACGTATAACGACGATTTAAAAAAAAATTATTTACGGGCTTTTCATTAATTTAAGTATCTATTGAAGAGCATAAACTCGAATACCCATGGACCAAGACCAGACTAGTAGTTTCTGTTTCAACCAAAAAAGGCAAGAATAATTAAACAAAATTTTGCAAATCGTACCTCTACATAGTGTATTAACAACCAAATTTAGGATACTGGGAGATAGGTAAATCTCTTTCTGAGCCAATTTTAAAATCCACGCAGACGAAGTCGCTGACAGAAGCTAGCAACTATATAATTTTAATTACAAAAACTGCAATAATTAGTAGCCATGAACGAACAGTTCAGTATCCGGCATCACTTGGCAGTGTTCCAGAATAATAACCGTTGAATAATTTGACAACGTTTTGAAAAACTATTTTATTTATCATATTCAAGTGCTTCACCCATTGTCTTGTAGAGCTCGTTTTTCTATTCTCCTTAAAAATATCATTAATTTCCATATTGCCACTTGGCCGACATTGAAATTGTTATGTTTGAATTATTCGGAAAAATAATTGAATCTTATCTATACGTAACCATAATAGTATCTAGATATAATTTTAAGTGATTACGAATATATTGTTACAATTACCTAGATAGAAGTTAGTACTATTTCATTATATTTATGAATTCAACATAACTTTTATTTACTTTTTTATACAGAAGTTTATTCTGAAAAATCTATCGCCTTCGAAGAAAGATAGAGTTGTAGAGTCGTTATAGTGTTATTGGAAAATGAAGTAATTAGAATTTCAGGTCTTGTTTTGAATATTAGAACTTAATTAACTTTTTATTTATAAAAATCTTAATAGTTAAAATATGTAATTAGTAATTATAATTTTAATTAAACTGCGTTTTATCGCTTTTGAGGATGTTTTTATAGTATTCGCATGATATTTTATTTGTTTCAATTTAGTTCAAGGAATTTTGGCTACAAACGGAAGCAGCTGCTACAAAAGTAGCTTGTATTAATGTTTCATTTAATAATATTTAATTGAATAATAATTTGTTGGTAGGTACATCACCCGTGTGAAATAAAAATTACTTTTCCGGTCCATACAATATGACAATTTATTTTGTGATATTTTCAATGTAATGTAACAGATGTTATCAAAAACCTTGTTATCAGTCAGTTTATCAAACAGAACAAATCTAAATGCTTAAAAAATTAAATCAATCACATCAAAAAAAAATCCTTACTATTAAAAGTCATGCTATAATTAATATCTACTACTGCGATATCTACAAATGTTACGTAAGTAGGCTCCCAAAAAAGAGGAGTGGCTAAGCATTACAATTAATTTATCATGTGAGCTATAAGCCAAGGTCACGGGCCTACCTTAGCACGTGCCCGGCACGGCGTGCAGCCGCTCCAGCAGGCTCTTGTTGGTGCTCCCAGAGACACCACCGAGTACTGACACCTCGCTAAGCTGCCGAAGTCTCACCAGCACCAGGCAGAAGACAGCCAACCGGATAGCATCCGCTTCACCCGGCACCGCCACAACACGCCGCGCGGTCAAAACATAGCTCTCACGAACCTTTTCGACACACAGACTCGATTTGCAAAATTTATTCATCGCATCCGCCGAAAACACCGATAATATTTATGAGCTGCACCGAAAATAGGCACGCTCGATTTATCGCCTGGACCTCCCAATGTTTTTTCTACGCCTGACACGAATTAGCACCAATAAACTGCGAGAAAAACACCATAAGACTCTAATGCAACCCGACCGCCGCCGGAAAACTCAAATTCGCGCGATACACACGTGAATGCGAAGCGCTCGCCGGCCACAGTACTCGTTGTAAACAGAAGGAGCGCGACTCAACAACACACACACACACGCCGCCGCACGCGTATCGATTCACACACACGCAACGCACTCGGCGCGCGCATTCTTACTCGGTCCAAAAATAGATATCACGTTACCGTTCACCAATCAAACCCAGGCTTCATCACGCCATAACAGAGCCACATTGGTCGAGATTCGATTGACGGATTACTTGCCATAAGGCAGTTCAATTTGCGATTAACCGCAAGTTTTTGATAAAACTTAACTGATATGAAATCGACATAGACTAAATCATTGATATGGAGCTGTAAAAAATCAGTGATTATACAATTAATCACATTTTGCGACAGATGTAATATTAGCTCTGAAGCCACAACGTTCATAGCGAATCTCTAATCATAAAATTCGTTAAACGACTCTACCTATGTATAGAGTCGGACTTAGCGCGTGAGATTATAATTTTTTGCTGCTTCTTTTACAATCTGCTTGCTAAAATTACGCTATATAAATCCTGCTGATAATTTATGAAATTGCTTCTTAAGTAAAGTTCTTCAAATCCTATTGCACGATCGAAATTAGAAGATTAATTGAGATGACCGTTAATAAATTTGAATCCTTTCTTGCTTGAAATTTATTTGCATTCAATAAAGGTACTCTATGATGTACGTATAGCTATATGGCATATCACATGAGATGAGGCTGTAATGTAAATTGAAGGGTATTCATTTGTCGCTGAAAGTGCAATGCACTCGCTGAAATATAATTTTGCTTGCATTTTGAGGCAGGCATTGTACCAAAATGATATGCTTCATAATTTTTACGTTTTTATTCAAAAAAATATGTTTGTTTGTATTTTATCCCAAACTAAATATTAAAAGGAGTACAAAAAAATTATAATAGAAAAATGGAATGTACTTAAATCACCATTTTTTCAGCAGAAACCATCATTCTCAAAAAAGATCTAAAAATGCCTATATGTGCAATAAGCAAAATGCAATACAATATCATTCCAATTTTTATTAATTTCTGTAGATTTGTACCTACCTATCCAACTTTGATTATTAAAATTCTCAAAACAACAATAATTTCAACTTCGAATGTTTGGAACATCAATCCAAACATTCGAAATTCAAATTATTAATATGTGGTAAGAGAGTGTCGCTACTTACTTTACTTGTATAATTTTCAATTAGCATTGAATGACAGGAATGACACAGTGCCGCAATGTCCCCTGAATACAGAAGTCCTCTTAGAAATGGGAAAAATTAAAAAAACCTAAAAAAAATTAAAACTAAACTATATATAAGATAAGATTATGTAAGTAGTTTTTAAAAATTAAACTTAATTAAGTACTATTAAATTACAGTTTTATTTCTGAAAAATAAATTATATTTTAAATAGAATGCAAATTATTAAACATACATAATTTTTTTTTTTGACTGAAAGGAGGTAATATAATTTATAGCCGTTCAAAATAATAGTGATGAAATTTAGTCGCTATTACGAGTATGATAATCGTAATACGGAAGGACGCGCAATCATAAATATTAGTATTATGCATATGCTGCTATGCCAGTTTATTTATGACTACAGTCTTGTTGAGACTGTATGTCTTATTTCATCCTTGAGTCAGCCATTAGATTATTGTCTTCTAATTTTTTGCATCTATTCTGATCCGTATTGTATATTGCCACGAAGTTATCAACGCTGTAGAATCAATGTAGAGCTGTCGAGTCGCTTATTTTATCGCTATCTAACACATTATTATTACTTAAATGTTTATTTCATTTCGAATGCTTTTTGAAAATCCTAGTTTTTTTTTCAAGTGGTATTATAGCATAATTGTATTTAGCCATTAATAAGTTAAAGATTTAACATCCGATGGTTTAGCGCGGCGGCAAACAAGCGCGCGTCCAGCGCGACGGAAATGTCATCTCTCGCAATGAGATAACGTAGCACTTGACAAGCTTAATCCTAGTGATTACCGTCCACCGGGCTTCAGGATCAACTAATGAAGGAGGCTTATGAATAATAGTGAATAATAGAACACAGTGACAATAGCACTCTGCCAATGGCGTATTATAATTATGCTTCAGGTCTCTATGTTGTGGGCAAAGACCCGAGCCCAACAGTGGAATATAGAAAGCGTTGCAGCCAACCAGCGAATGACTATTGCAAGAGCTTCCTATTGTAATCTTCTAAATTTATCTTGTAAGACTTCAGTAGACTCTACCTCACGATATTTTTCGCTAATTTACACGATTCTTAGATATACATTCAGTTTAATGAAGTCTGTTAGTTAAGTCATTAATTAATATAAATACGTTATTTAAATTAATGAAGCAAATTTTGTAATACGTACTTATTACACAGCTCTATGAAAATAGGTCCAACCGTTTTTCTGGCACAGATTGACCACTACTTTAAAATGTTTCACAACAAACAACACTCGCTTTTATGTAAAATCGATTTAACATTCTATGTATAACTAACTAAATACTGAGTACCTAAGTATTAACAGTTTTCTATTCAGGATTCCCCACTCAGGTGAATTGCTTTGACTCGATATTCATTTTATTTTATTAAGTATAAGATGATTTTTCTACTAACTTATGTTATCTCGTAATAGATTTTTATAATATTTAGGTTAATTGCCAAAAAACCAATTATTTCGTCATTAAAGATAACCTCTGATCTCAGATAACTTCTTACACGTTATTAAAATAAGTAGCTTCGAAAGATAAAAAGTTATAATTCGTTCATTTGTAAATTTTTATAGATCAAAATCATTATTCCTACTTAGACCTAGAACCTATCCGTTAAAAAAGAGACCTAGTACTTTTTCGGTTTCTATATGGCATGGTGGCATTCAGTGACATTTTAATAAGACTATTATAACAAAGCATGGTGTGACAAACAAAACTTCCTCTCGCGTCTGCGCCCCTAAATTTCTTTTCAGAAATGACGCCAGAGCCTAATCTGCTTATTTTCTACACTAATTTATAACTGTGTCCGTGTAATCAAATGTGTAAAAGTGCGGCTCTATGTCAACAGAGGACGCCCCACGCTTGACATATTGACAGGACAAAGAGATCGCTTACGGCCGCAATAAATTTATCTACCGCATCGCTATGTTTGTGTAGTAACAGTAACATAAGAATAGTATTGATGTGGTGTTCAGAAAGATTTCCAGTTTCTTTCGGAATAGAAAAATTTAAAAGATACCCTCATTTTTATGTAATTAAGTAGCAAATAGGCATGTATGATGGCATATAGGCCATCTGAGGTTAAGTGGTCACTGCAGCCCACGGAAACCAATATTTAATCCCAAATA
>DWIY01000424.1:0-13521 GCA_018248615.1 Erynnis brizo brizo
ATGTAATAAATAAAACATGTCTATTCACGTATCGGGAGCAATATCTTTGCTTGTTATATCCTAAATATTTGAAGTTGTTATTAAATATTGTAGGTAAGTACATAACATTTTGAAGGTAAATCTTATCCTGTTAATATTGTGCACATAATCAATGTTGGAAAGTGGTAGATATCTTTGAATCACTTAGTGAAGGATTTTGGCTCAAATATTGGACCCAATACGTGAGGCTGACAATTCTATCGACCCTGACACTTGGCGAACATTGGTGAACCACATCGGCGATCTCCGGCCAACAAGAGTGGAGCCTCGCCGAGTCGCGTCATGCACACACCCGCCAGTAATGCGTGCCCTACACAATACAGTTTGGTACGCTCTGAGGTTAGTACTATTAGTTATGTATATTATTGTTTATCTTTGGTCTACACGCCATGACGTTCTGAATAATATAATATATTGTGAAAGTTATAGTTACTATAAACAACGTATAAAATTTTGCTAAGTCAAAAATTGACGATATTTATATTATATATATATTGACTAAAAGACTTTCATAAGAATTCACATGCGGAATTACTTCCTCAAGACGACGTCGTGTGAATACCACACGGATTCCTGTCGAGTTAAGATATTAATCTGAATATCCAAACCTTATTATTATAGCCTAAGCAGGGATTTTTTTTACTTTTTTTTATAAATTTTTACATGTTTACATCAGCAGAATACGTCACTATATACTATTATATAAACATTAAGATTTTATTTTTGGTTTATTGCTATCTCGCATCGAAGTGTACTTACACTGTCACCGCGTCTCGCCGAACATAAGGTAACTAAGTGTCCATTCAGTATGCGATAGTCAACTAGCTAAAAATAAAAATATATTATTTTTTCATTTGAATTAACCTAACATGTCAGTAAATTTAACTTCATTACACCGTTTCATTATTATGTATGAATGAATAACTTTAATTAAATAGTAATGTAACTATACTGAACTTCTACAATAAATACCCTTATCTAATTTATAATATTCTCCTAATGGTTACACAATAAAAGTAACTACTAAATTTTAAATTAGATTATTACCAAAAAGCTCGTCAAAGCATGCAAATAGAATAATCGTTTCACTATTCAGCGAGGGCGCGTGTCGCCGAGTAATTAATTACTACTAATTTAATTTACGATTACACTTATTTATTCATTTATTTTACTCTCATAAGGCCAAGGCTAAATTCTCGCAACAAGACTGAACCGATCTCGATCGTATCGCATCGTATACAAATTAGTAACGTCTAAAGGAACCCATAATAATTATAGTAAAGATATAATTTTCTAAGAAATTGTTTTGAATAAAGAATCACAAAGAGTTGGAAAAAAATTTCCGCAAGGCACAAGAAAGATGAGCGTGTCGGTGGAGTGAAGAGAGCATGGGCGGGGTTCGAGAGAGACGAGATACGATGCGACCCGTGCGGGCGGCCAGTGTTGACTCGCCGGCCAGCGGCCACTGCGCTGCGCCTGAGACCGCCGCTCGAGCGACAGTCGCGCGACCGTCGCCGGCGACCGAGGGGCGGACCCGTCCTATCGCGTCAGTACATCATCATAATTCATAATTATTGCATTTATACCATTTACAGATAGAAAGGATGACCAACACTAGAGTGCCAGCGCTTTAACGAGTGATTGAACATTATAAAAATTACTAAGAAAGCATTAGGTAAATATAATTTGAAATAGTCATGAAATTCATTTAAATACGCTAACATTATTGAGACTTAAACGAAAGTATCGAATAATTACATACAACTTCATTAAAAATCATTCAACTTGAAACATTATTTAACAAAACGTAATCTTTCTATGAAGGGCACCTTTGGTTTTTAGCTTAATCGAATGAGATTTATCCTAAAATGTTTAATTTCTGGTATTACACTATACTTTATAACAAATCCTCTCAGTTGTAAACATCGGGCTCGTAAAAACAAATATACAAATTTTCTCGTACAATAAGTTAGTTGTAAATAAATCTTATATTACACGATAAAATGATATTAAATAAACAGATTACATTTAGAGGAAAAATAATGATTTCGATTAACAATTTCATCGCGAACGAGAAACATTAAGACTGGAATGTTAATAATAATACAAATAACCCTTTACACTAAATTTGGTATCAACAAAACACACCACACCCCCGACGCATTTGAAATATGAACCAAAAAATATAGAGGAGATGAGAGCAATCACCGATGTACATAATAATATACATTATATACAGACAGATGTCGCCGTGGTCTTGATCCTTAGCGGTTCAGATGGTACACGTTGTGGCCGACGAATGCCCCACCTCCCGTTGGTATGATTCCGATGCGAGGATCAAGATAGCGCGTCCCTCAGTCAGCCGGTTGTCAAGTGCCGAGAGTCACGAACGAGCTAATGCTGTTCGCCCTCTTCTCCGCCTTTGGCTCCCTGGTAATCAGAAAATGATGTAAGTAATTACATTTTTAAACAGATCCTCAAAAATCACTGGCAATTAGACCATCGTTATACAGGCATTTTAGTAACTATTGTGCGTGGTGCATGGTGAGACATTAGTAACATTAACTATCACTTTGGAAACCATATCACTTTATACTAAGCAACGGGACTTGGCAAAATCACAAAATATTTAACCATGGAATCCAAAGTTTTGGAGTGCCGATATATAATAGGTATTGCACAGACCCCGAGTCAGGTGCGCTTCGATATTACTTTAATTTGAAAACTTTACTTTGTTAGTCTGACGCAAGTCGTTGGCACCCGTATTCATTACATTATCCTTAGACTTTGCGAGCTCCTCAAAGAGAGTGATTGTCGTCGGGAGTTTATAGTTCGCAAGCGAGTTCTGAGTGCAAGATTCGGGGTCTGTGCTCACACTAGAGCTTATGGCAGGTCCACGTGTGATATGCAATGCAATTCATCGTGTAATGTGACATAAGTAACTGATAATCTTTTTTAAAGGATGTTTTTAAAAAGTCTCTTGATGGTGATATCACATGACAGAGTAACAGAAAGATACTGTTAAAAATCTAAACAAACTAAATTCGATTCGTGCTAGCCAACACTACGAACGCGTAGCGTAGAGGGACCGCTACGCGTGCTACGAACTCGCTTAACATTGCACGACACATCACATCGCACACGACACGCGCGCCAAGACCCGCGTTTGTAGTGCGCGTGCATACTTCATGTGCGAGAATCCAGCCGTTGTGTGCCAACTTATGCCTGGCGTATTCGAGATGGATGGCCCCCTCCGAGCTGAGGAGCAGCGCGCCCTGCAGCCGGGCGAGGGCGGAGGCCGCGTCCCCCGCGCTGTGGAAGTCCACGAAGGCCACCGGGCCGCCGCCGCTCCCGCCGCCCGTCATCAGCCGCAGCCGCGAGAACCCCGGACAACTGTCACCATCATACTTACATGTGCCCGCACTCGTACCCGTGTTTGCTCGTGTGTTTCATGTTGAGTTTGTCTTTTGTTCGTTACCAATTTTGACATCTGGTATCTTTTTCGACTTTATCGATATGCAACACCGATAGCCCGCGTTAGATCCGGATCCGATCATAGTAAATCGGCCCGGTTATATAGAATAGTTATAGATTTAGAGGTGCAACTTATGTTTTACGATCGATATAATTATGTGATGTTTTGTGCGATTCATACGACTAGTGTGTAGCAAGTGTAGATTATAAAAATGACTCGAATGTCATGCTTGAAGTGGTACGGGTGCAGGCATCGTCGATCTCACACCAACGAAAAAATCACAAAATTTACGAGGCGTTTTTAATTACATAAGTAGATACTTTTTTGTCATTGGTGTGAGAAATTAAGGCCATATCAGAACATAAATTAATATTCAGCAATGACGACATAGTGTGTAATTCGGTGCTACATGCACTGTGAACAATACGATCACATATAAAAGTAAAGTTAAATAATTTTTAATATGTGGTTTAGTTACACATACGAGTTTACGTACTCTTTTACCATGCATATTACATTTACTAGCGTTTCGACTGGAAATATAATTAATATTAGGTTAGTAGGTACATAAGACAGAGACACCATACTTTTAAGTAGGTATAAAGGAGGAATTCATACAAGTACTGGGGTATAATAAGATAGACCTAAAACAGCTCAACAATAATTATTGTATGTAAAAATGTACTTATTAATAATGTTGGAACAAAATTATATACTTTTTATAAATGTTATTAGTACTTTGTAGTTGGGTAATTCGAAAGGAAAACTAATGCTGCTGATAATAAATTCATGTACCTAGGTACAGGTTTTTAAATCTTTCCGTTCCTAAGCAGTTATTTTGTAACGAAAAAAAAAGATTTCCAGTCGAGACTCGTTTTGAAGCGTATTTCTATATCAATTGCATACCTGCTGAATATTTCCTTCAGCTCGTGTTCAGAGACGAACTGTCCCAGGTTCGCGACGAAGAGCGTGGAGCACGGCGGGGCGGGGTGACCGGGGTGGCCAGGGTGCGCGGGGTGGCCCTGGTGCGCAGGATGGCCCGGATGCGCGGGATGGCCCGGGTGCGCGGGATGGCCCGGGTGCGCCGGCGGCGCCGGCCCGTGTTGCGGCACCCCGGCCCCCGGCGACCCCAGCGCCGGCGCGGGTAGCACGCAGGCGCCCAGGGTTAGAGGGGTCTGCATAAAAATAAGTAAATATTATTTAAATTTAAATGTTCTGTACATAACAAACCTTTTTTTTTCTTTTGCATAAGACAGTCGTATTAGCTTGTTACATTTCTATTGAACTAAGACACTATTTTTATTCGAGATCGCGGCATTTACCTACATTGTGAAAAATTAAATTTTAATGGGACGTGAAAAAACTTTGGGACTTAATTTAATGTAAACGCTAGTCCTTACAATTGCAAGAACACTAAAGAGTTTTCACTTAATTTAATTAATTCCATTGTTACGATCGAGAGTTTTGTGTTATTTGCAACATTCAACATCTATACCTCTGTACGAGTACATAGGCGATAAGTTGACACCGTTAAAGTATTGGCAATGCATATAAAAATCAAAACTTACCTACGTGGTGATAGTGGCAAATGAATACTTACGTGGTGTGGCCTATCGGCGGCAGCTAGTCAGAGGTAGGAGCGGACCGGCGCCATCTGGGGATGGATGGCGGGGTGGACCAGTCCGTGCGAGAGCGCCGGCAGCTCGCCGCCGTACGCCAGCGGGTGGTGCCACAGCTCCGCGCCGCCGCCGGGGAAGAACGGGCTCGCTAAGTCTGGTACGATCAACCGCATGTCAGTACACGGGAACGACAAATTGCAAACCACAGTTGCGTACCAAGCGTGAATAGGTTGATAAGTGAACTTATATTGTTTCGTAACTTAAATAATAAACTTTGGAATTTCATAACTTATACAGTTTCAGTACAATTTATCACTTTCAGTTAAACGACTTCTTTGAAAAATCAATTAAATAACTTAAATAATTTTATCAAGTCATTGTATTGTCATCGGTCCTCTATAAATCTACAAAGTTTGAACGAAATCTGGCCGTTTCAAGTGGGTCAAAATCGCGCCCAAAGGAGTCGGTTACAAACAAACAAACATACAGGTGAAGCTAATATAAAGCGTCTAAAAATAGAGTTTACGGAAAGATAACTGCCCTAAAAAGTATGCATTTTCGACTTGTAACCTATTCAGGTCTGGTACGGAATGATGTAAGCTATGTGAATGGACTTGAAAATAGCTCGGTTGATTTAGTTATTAATCCATAATCCTTAGGTCCTGTGTGCTTAGTAATTATTATACGGGTGTCTTAAAGTTTGTGTCATATATTGATTAATCATAGTGCCTGAGGTACCATGTTTTGTAAATTATATAGAAACAATAAAATATGTCTTCTTATATTAATCTAGTAAGGTTTATTAAAAACACAAAAACTTCTTCTAAGGTCTGAATATATGAGGGCCAAGACTGTCTTAAAAATAATGTACGTTTGGACATGACACATAATGTAGTAGGAAAGTGTTTTTATGTATCCTAAAATTTTCAAATCCATCCATAATGCAAGTTAGCTGTTCGGCAGTTTTGTTATTCGTAGTAACATCATCGTGAAATTAGAATACTTATAGACGTTGTAGTTATTTACAGTGTGCTCACATGTTTTCATGGTTACTGATGCTTCATTTGGGATCATCCCGTTGATACACTGTAATTAAGCGTCGCGCTCAGAATGTTGCCAATAATTAAATTAGTTTCTGTTTAATTTTAATTAGGCGAAATTACATTAACATATTCACATGAAAACATGTACGGTGAATTAGTTTAGAGTAGTGGCGAAAAACCCGACAGATCAATTGATAGGTAGGTAGTATGTAGCTTCGCGGAGCTAGGCTTGCGTGGTACGTGTAAGCGATTACAGATACTTGCCCAAATTTGCGTTCGCTCGAGATAATCGTACGACAATTACTTGAAAAACAATATAAATTCGAAGACATTTCATTCATAGTATGACTTAACGTTAGTATTACCACTGGGATGTGGTGAAAGCGGTTTTGTTCTTTAATGCGAATGTTAATAACAAACTAGTAATCCACCTGATGGTAAGTGGCCATTGCAGCCCATCTGCAGCCAATCTGAAATGAAACAGAAGTTCCATCTTAGGTTGGTCACAAACGCGTTGCCACTCCACAAGGGTCGAGAGAACCTGGTTTAAATTATATCGTTTCTTGCAACATTTAACATTTAATAACGTGTGTTCAAAACTTCAAATCTAAGGTAAGACAACGAAATGTTGAAGGAGAAATTAGTTAGGTACACAGATGAGTCGAGGGGGGGGTTCGTGGAAGCATTCGAGCGAGCGCCGGGCGGTGTGTGCGTTCGGCTGTACTTACGTCCAGTGAGTGGGTGCATCAATGCGGGGTGTGCGGCTGGCGCGGCGGTGGCAACTGCCGGCTTCGGCTTGCTGACCTTCGTGTTGCTTTTAGCGAACTCCAGCCGAATCGTTTGCGGCATGTCGGGGTCGAACCGGACGCCCTGCTGTGAACAGCCGCGAGCGGTGCGGCGCTCCGATATAATGACGATGGAACTCGCGTGCCTTACCACCCTAGCGGACTAGGAGAGGCATCGGACACTCACGGTTAGGGTTGGACTCTACTCTATTAGACTTTGACATTGTTTCTGTTCAATTAGTTTGAGGCGAGAAATCAACGAAACATTTTGCGTATCGAGGTTCGACAGAGTTTGACGGGAATTTATGCAACTGTTATCGATGGAAACCGACTTTCCGTTCGGTCCCGTTTTTACTGTTCGAAGTTCGCGCCTGCGCCTGCTATGGTGACTGAACACAGTGCTCGGGGTGTGACATCAAAACCTGTCAAACAGTGACATGCAGTTGCGTATTTACACCGTTAAAATATCGATCACACTCCGATATCGGGCGGCTTAGTGGCCCCGACTTGATGACTCGACGACGTCTAGGTATGTGCATGGGTTTAGCATAACTTACGATGCGGTTACTCGAGTCAGGAAAATGTTATATCGAGACTACAATGAGAACATTATATCTATAGTGCTTTATTGGCTGTGTCGAGGCATGTGATGAGAAGAGGTTTAGTAACACCGTGCGTTGGTACTCGTTTTAGTATTTACAAATAGCTTATTCAATTTTGCGTATCTGGTTATCTCAGATCGTAGATACATTGCGGTCTATTATATCTCATTGTGTTCTGAAGCGATTCGTTTTGATAAATAGGTGATACTTGTGTAATCTCGAGCGAGATAAATACGTGTGTGTATGTGATTCCCTTTATATGTTACTGTGTTGTTTTTTGCAATATCCGCTGCGTTACTATCGTGTATGACCCTAAATATTATTCTACTAAGTATATAGAGATCTGCAATACATAAGGAATATTTATTGTTAAACCAAAGTACATCCGATATTGTTACCCTTTTTATTTTGGAATTATATATTGTAAGAAAAAATTAAGATGTGTCAAGTTGTTAGTATAAAGATGGCAATTGTGACGGAGTACCAACCTGAAGATCCTGCTTAGCCGCCTCCGCACCAGCTCGAGTGTGGAAAGTGACGAAACCCACCGGCTGTAAAAAATCCGGTATTGAAAGTACGACCTAAAAATTACTACATTCAACCAATGATAAAATTTATATCTGTATTAAATTTTAGAAAAATATTATAATGATAATAATGAGTAAGCAAAATATCATAATATTATAATAATTATAATGATGATTTTTTTAAATTTTCACACGAGTTATTGGTTTGGTTGGTTGGTACCTTCTCGATTTAGATTCGTAAATGAATTCAAATTAGCTTTAGGCCTTTAGGATTTAAATTTAATAAATAATAACGTTAAACAATAAACGAAAGAAAAATCAATTTTAGATAGATATATATTTTTCTATAGTTAAAATATATTGAACATACTACTCCACATTTATGTTGTTCAACAAAAGGGTTTAAAATTTGGAATTCCGGGACAAAACCTTCCCATGATAAAGTTATTATGATCAAATTTGTAATCAAGGTATATTAAACTTACCGACGCAGTTTTTCCATTCTTGCTGGTAACTTTTAGGAGGGAGCCTTCGTACCCCTAGACAAAAATAACACGTCAATTACTCGTTAGTGTAATGAATAGAAAACAACGTTAAATCTATTGTAATTGACTACGGTTATATCCGGCGGTGATGTGTAAGTCATTATGTGATCGTAAATTTGTTTTTGGACAAAATAGGGGTGGTTCATTTTAAAATGGTGTACGCCGGTACCAGGCGCGGGTGTGAACACGCGATACGGTAAGTCTACCCCTCCGATTTAACTTGGGCCACCTCGATACCTTCGGTGCCATCCGTGCCAGCTCAAAATCGAGTGTAATCCCCTTTATCGGTAGACAGAATCGATTCAATCCGAATATTACGTATCGGGGCATGACATTTGATATTTACGACGCAGTAATCCAAATCGAGATCTTTCCTACGACTGCGTCGCGTGACGGAACGGAGGCGCTTTGTATATTACTTTCTTGTGCGATGAAATGTATTACATCTGGATTTCAAAGAATTCGCATGAGATATTAAAGTGTGCGCATACACGTATGTCTTTCACGAATATTGCTGACATCCACTTTTACCGACGAATTGTGTTATATCGAAATAGGGAACGCTGATAATATGCTTCAAGTGTATGTAAGTATTGTATAATGTAAAATTTTAAAATGGCTTACCTCGTATGCTCGAAACAGTAGATAGAGTTCTCGAGGCTTGGCGTCCATTGGCAATCCGCTTACGAACAATGTCCGCACCTGTAACAAATTAATAAAATTTTAATTACGTCATGGCATATGTAATTTTTCTGTTACATGACCTGAATATACACCACGACCACTTACGACAGTGTACATCATCATTGTCCTTACTAAGGTAAACAAAGTGAACCTACTCTGTACACCGAATATTTTTTAGAAGCAACTCTGTTATTGTTTCGTATGTTGGTTTTCCTTTATTTTTCCATCGTTTAACAAAGGATCGACATTTATCAGAAATGAACACAAAGGGACGCGGGATCTTTCGCCGCCGCTTTTTCCCGATTCCTTGGCCTTTTGTAAACGTTCCATCGCATTAATTCGGCGGGTCCATTTAATGAAATAAAACAGAGCTCGTAATGGTGGCGCGATTTGGCGCGTGCGGGAAATGGAGATTAATTGCTGGTAACACCGGCCGCCGCCAACGTCGGCGCCATCTTGTTGTGCACTTTATTTATGCGTCTGAGTTTCACTTTTACGAGGATTCCTATTGCTCCCAAGGAACGAACGGATCGCTAAGGAGGAATCTACTAAATGTGTTTTTTGTTTGTTTACGACTGGAGTTTGTGCGTGCGAATTGTTTTGATTATACATGCGTTATAAGTGTTATTACGGTTAGGTTATAAATAAGATCAGCGCTGAAATCCAAAGAATGTTCTACATGTCTTGTATTTTAGTTGAGAAGGTGATATTGCCGAAGAAATACAAAAATTTGAGACGACCATTAACAACAGCTTTATTAACCCATTACCAATGCAGTGCTTCAGTCCTGATTGACATATTTTTACATTTTATTTCATGAAACCCCTGAGTTAGTTCTAGTCTGTTTCGGGTATCGACTTATTCTCCCTAGATTTTCAATGGTCATCCATGGGTTGTTATGACTATTTAACGTCAAGTGTCCTGTATACTCTTTTGCTTTTTCCCTATCATGAAAACAAGCCCAAAAAAGTAAACACTTTGATATTATAAGGCCCAATATTTGCTCTCTCCACGACACATTTTCACTGCAGCAGGTAGTATTTCTTGGGGCCCGCATTCTTATCGACATTACGGCACTTGCGGCGGCGGTCATCGCACATATCGCTCCGGCCTTATGTCGGCTATTTTCCGCCCGAATGCACCGGAATCTCCCGTATCGGTGCTACGTGATACTTTTACTTGTGCAATTTTAAAGAGTTCATTTGCACAAAGGGTTTGGCTGTAACTCTTTTGTGTGTCACTGCTGGGATCAGGGAGCACTCATACTACTGACGGAAAGTTGTCAATACAATACTCAGAGAGCCTAAGCACGGAAGAAGGTAGATTGGCATTTAGGTACAGACTTAACTTACGACTACGGATGCTTGTATAGTTATGTATTAATGTACGACGTTCATTAAGTGTGCAAAATTGTACCTAATAATGAATAAAAGCTTTTGACTTTGACTAGTGACTCATCTACTTTTTCAGCCGCCGCCGTTGTTGCTATTTTTTTGGGATCCCTCGCGGTCTGTACGGGTTTAGTTTATGTAAATCTAAATAGAAGGCTCAGAACTAAGTATACCTACACTACACAAGTAAGTAACTATTTTTTTAAAAGAAAAAATAATTTATTCACCAGAATTTAACATCGTACCATTATTTTTTGAGTACTTTAAAAATTCTCGACAACAAAACCACATATTATTTTTATGTCATGTAGGTACTAAAATGCATTGAGTGGAAATTCTAAAAGCGAACATAGTATACGAGAGGCCAATAAAACCACTAATATGAACGATAGAGGTTTGCTATTTTCCGACCGAATGCTTCCCTTTGGCTACGAACAATATTTTATTACGATGACGAATAAATAAATACTGCTTACCTAGTGGAATGAATAATAATAAGTATCTACATTGAAAGTTGCGAGCATTGTAAAAATGTTTTTGGACATTTCTTCGTCATTTATGACGACCTGGATGGCGGAGTGGTAAAAGCGTCGGTGCTCTGCGCGAAGAGCCCTGGATTCGATTTCATGAGTGATATTTAATTTAATTTTTTTAAAAGAGCACTTAAAGATTCTGAGATCGTCATTCCTGCGTGCCCTTGGGATTCAAACCCGGACCATTCAAATAAGAGGCCGAATTATTAGCCATTGCGCTATCACCGCGCACAACGAAGCTACATACGAATCTATCTATTTTCATTCCACTAGTGAATTTATCACATCTATGTACGTTTCGCTTGGATACGACACTAAATAAAATATTTTTGCATCGTCCGTCCCATAAATCATATTTTATAGTTTCAGTCAATTTTTGTTGAGGCCGAAAGAGCGATATACATATTTTTTATACCGGAAGACACGTACAAGATATCTATGCATGTCACACTCTAGTGCCAATCTCATATTTCATCCCACCGGAAGCTATGCCGGGTCAGTTTGGACGCCCCTCGTGTCGACCATTTCACAGTCGGTCGCCCCCGGTCGTTAGAAAAAGAGGAATCCTAGTGAACGTGTGGGTTCCTAAACGTGGGTTGATAACGTAGACGAGACGACACACCTACTTTGTTGTGACAGTTTAAAATTGTGCAAGATTAGATGCTTTTTTGGATGGTCATGGCTTAAAATACATATTGTCATTTTATTACAGCCTAAAGTGGCTGCTGTGAATACCAAATATTGAAGTGGCCAAAAAGTCAATAGTGAGTCAATAGTGAATAGTATATTGACTTCTTGGCCACTTACTATTTAACTTTGTACCAACTACAGTCACCTTCGATATGGCGATATCGTCGTCTGTCTTCTACGTTCACCAGTATTCCGCAACCTCGACAAAGTATGAAAAAGCTTTGGCGGGACTATAATTAAAGACAGTTTCGGTCATCAATATAGATACTCGTAATATCACAAGTGACTTCAAAGTTTGCAAAATTGTATAATGCTGGTAAACTTGTTACTTGTAAACGATTATCGCACATAAACAATACGAGATACGTACGGGTACGAACTAAAAACCGTCAAACACTAGTGCGAGTCCCATAATATTTCACCCTAACGGAGCTAGTGTCCGGTCAGTTTGAAAATGCCCCTCGATGTCGACATTTTACACTCGGTTACGCTCGAATCCCCGCGTACCTCTATTGAGTTATATTTCATACTCGGGCTCATAAGAGAGAGCTAGAATTTCGCTAGAGAAATATTCGGATTTTCACGTTGCGGTCGGCGGGAAGCGGGTACCCTGTGTCATCGTTCGGTGAACTGGCTCATTATATTATTTGAAACGAATTCGGTGTGCTTCTTCGCTTATAATTGCTTCATTGAATTCTGGTCGAAATAATACTTGGTATTTTCTCACTAATAGTGGTTTTATATGGATTCGATTGCAGTATCAAATTGAATTTATTTCAAGTCATTTTGAATGATTGCGTTGGTTTTTACCCGACTGCGTATAGAAGGAGGAGTTATTGAATTAAAAAAAATCAATTACGTAAGTTATTTAAAGACCACTGTAAAGTTAGAATTTGTGTGCTATCTGTACCACGCTGGTAGGCAGGCGGTACCTAGTCTGTACAACTATCGTATGTATGTATCTAGGTATCTAGTAAGATAGACATATATAAATGCTGACTTGTGCTGAATATCTGTAATTTCTCCCTAATTTGTCCAGTTTCACTTTTATACAAAAGTTTCGATCCATTCATCAGACAGAAAAACCGTTGAGAATCATCATTCTGTGTGACAAGAAACTTGTACGCTTCAACTGAATGTCAACAAGGGACCATGTATGCAAAAGCGCCTGTAGATGGTATTAATATTTATGCGCTTGTATCTACGTCAGGTCCTATGTAGATATGGGTGTAAGTATAACAAGCTCAGTGTTTGAAATCGTAGATAGGTAGGTACTACTTGAAGATATTCATAGCCGAAATATTTTTATTAGTAATGTGCCTAGAAGTATCAAATGAACGTGATGGTTACTGTAGCCCCTTCTACTAAACATGGGTTTCTTTGACAGTAGGGAGAAGTCCAGAACATATTCCACTACCGTGTCTAAATGGACAATTTTAATCACACATTCAGCCAATGACTACGGCCGTGGCGGCGAAGATACTTGTAATTAGGATGATGATATTATATTGTACTAGTGGACCCGGCAGGCTCCGCCCTGCCCTTAAATTAGACTATCTATTCAATGTACTTCTAAAACAGAAAGTTG
>DWIY01000425.1:0-13510 GCA_018248615.1 Erynnis brizo brizo
AGGTAAACAAATAGGATTATAGTTATTGGATAATAGTCAAAATAATTGGCAGAGCGAAGTCTGCCGGGTCAGCTAGTGTACAATATGACTGGGAATAGGAGCGCAAAAAGGATTTCTATCTTACTCGTATTTGAGTTTGGACGTGGGTGTTCATGGACTGTTGTGACCACTTAAGTAATAAACCATTGTGCTTTGTGTGTGTGGCACTGACCTCTATATAAACAACTTGTATATTATTATATAGAGGTCAGTGGTGTGTGTGTATGTGTTTTGTCTAGCGTGTCTTCATAATATCCACGACACGGAATCCTAGCGTAATAGGTATCTATCCTAGTCCTAGTATATATGTACGTGTGTTGATATGTAATGTGTTGATATTGTGATACATAAGTCCAAAAAACCTGGTCAAACGCGGTTTGTTAGTTAATCTCAAGTTTCAACGATATCGCAAAGGTCAAAATGATGAGGGCAATAAAATTTATCTACAAACAATGCAACGGACATGCGCATAATACGTCGTCGGATCTCACGAGCATGTTCGGGAGAGTTACAATTACCTACAGAGCAACGTTTTCTTCGTTTACGCGTTCTCTATTTATATCGACGACTTCACCCCCCGCGACCCTCCGCATCACGCAAGCGCATTGCGCACCTGAAACGCCGAAAGTGAAAATTGCACATCATGGTACGCTAGCAGTAGGACGCGATATTAGATTGTCGCCTTTAATTAACAATAATTAACACTTCGAGGACTCGAGGCCGTCACCGCAACGTCCAGTGTGCCGCGAGGATGGCCGATGTCTTCGCGGCTTCAATCTTGTCCGACACTGCGGTAATTCTGCGTCACAAATCAGCTGTGTTACCGGCGAAATACGCGCGCTCGTGACGTCTCACTTGGTAAGCTGCAATACCCCGTCACGATGGCGTCCACCATGCAACTCGAGTTCACTCAGGCGATGACGGATTTCAAGACTATGTTTCCGGATATGGATGACGATGTCATCGAGGCGGTGCTCCGGGCGAATCAAGGTGCAGTGGACGCGACGATCGATCAGCTGTTAGCGATGAGCACTGACAATCAAAATGAGCGGCTGCGTCTGGAGATGGAGCGAGTGGAAGGATGCTCGCCGGCGCGCCGAAAAGACAAACGCACGTCCACCGCGTCTCGACTCATTGAGAATGGTGATGACAACGACACTACTGCCCTTGTGTGAGTTAAACGGTGTCATATATCTACTTTGTAGACTCACTAATAGTAGATAGCTAGTTGAATTATAGTTAAAACTTATTTACTGCCGCACTCAGAGACGTCATTAACGTTAATGTTCATTAACAAACAAATAATCGTCTTTATTCCTATTGCCATAGGTAAGTGTCATCTGTAATTACTTAAGGAACCATTGACGTTAATGAATGTCTCTGAGTACCTACGACTGTTAAAGTCTAAAAGGGCGATTTTTCGAAAACTTTTAAACAAGTGCTTCATCTAGATATGTGTTTTTAAAAAGAACATATTATAATAGGTAACAAGATGACGTTTTGAGATACTTACCTAAAGGTGGAAATATAATTAATAATTATTGTGATTGTTATTTTTCACAAAATATTTCCACATTTTCTACTTTTCAAACTCTCAAAATTTTGAAATCCATTCATAGGTTATACCATTAGGTAAAAATAATAATCGAAGGAGAGGTAGGTACCTAAATTAGTGACCGCCTCAAATGAAATAGTTAATAGATCTATAGATAATTGTAGATCGTTTTTTACAATTTTCCCTATTTCATTACCTCGCTATTAAAATTAATTGTTGTAAATTGTAATAAAATCCCTCTCGCTGCCAAGAGTTCAAGCCAATGCACCCCCGAACGTTATAACTATAAGGAATAAAAACCATCAATAGAGTTAATATAGGATTTAAGTACTTACATACGCGGCGCGGGAGGCACTTTAAAATCAATACAGTTTAGGCAGGTACTAGGTATTCACCTTAGGTATGTACTACTACTATATTCGTTTCGTCCCATATAGAGAGGCTGTGAAAACCATTCCGTGTTCTGTAGTGAAAACCATAATTAACCAAGTTCACATACAGTTAAGTCAATTGCGGTCCACCTTCCCACTGAACTATTGCATTTGCAATACATTATTGCAATTGATTTTTCTGTGATTAATTAGGCACTTTGAAATGGTGTGTTATAATTTACGTAAAATGACCAATAGTCCAAATTATACATTAGATATATGGCAACTTTCGAAACAAAATACAAAAAAGATTTTTTAATCAATATGCAGCTGTTCTATTTAGACTTTTTGGGAACGTTGGACGCTGGATGTGCAACTAATTTGCATTTTTCGTGAGTTCATTGTTTCTGAAAGCGTTGGTTCGATTCCTGGTTAGACATATTGATTTTTCAAAAATCTAACGATGCAGTTTTAGTTTTCGTCAAAATCGGTCCCCAGGCTTCTTTCAGCATTTTCCGCTAATATTCCTCATAGTTTCGGATTTTCCCATCCACGCACATTTGAAAAATTCAGCCTGTAGTTACCTACATAAATATTTTTTACACTTTATTTTGGTATCTAAATTAAATGAATATCAGTTACTAAAATAAACCTGATAAATTCAATACAGTTTAAAGTACAATAGAGTACAGAGAAGTCGTTAAACTTTGAATCGTAAAGTCCCCTATTTATCTGCCAGCATATCTCGAACGATAACCTCACAAGGCGAGCTTGAATAAAAACCAGTAATAACCAGTATCTTATAAAAATAGGATCGTAATAGTTCCCTGCTCCTGACTGCGTAATGTAATTTATTGCGATCGGAGATGCATCTTTGTCAGTTTTATCATAATATATTTACTGTGGTTTTATTGTGCGTTCCATTCTATAGTCAACAGAGTAAAATAAATATGTATAAAATTTGACGCAGGTGTTATTTTCAGGAATGTTGATGACGACTCAGTTCCACTTGCTGTTAGAAGAAAATGGGTACCGCGAATGCTCGGACCGCTTCCGCCGATGTTTCTGAGAATTCCACCAAACACAGACGCTCGAATTGACTTAAGTCTGGAAATGGACGACGACCGCATCGCAACTTTACTACAGAACGAGGAATTTATGGCAGAACTTCGATGGAACCAAGAATTTATCGCCGCCTTAGACAGCGATCAAGGACACAAAACGAAATCTCACGACGATGAGGCTGCGTTTAAGGAACGATTAAAAAATATGGGAAAATGTGAGTAAAGAATTACTTTGAAATTTTTCTTTGAAGTTATTGTCTAGGAATTTAATTTTTTATGCTAAGGGTAATTTTAAATAACGAGTACCTATCTTAGAATATCAGAGACCCAGCATTTAAAACGAAGACCTGAAGCCCCTTAAAAACCATATCAGACAGACTTATTTCGGTGGAGATTGCACCGACTATGTTTTTAATTTTGCAGCGTCACGAAAGAAGTTTGCCCAACTCTCGCGGATGTTCAGCCGCGGTGGCGCGAAACGCCGGGGCGGCTCACGGACGCCGTCCCGAGGGCCACCTGTCGCCGGCTCATTGCTGCTCGAGGAACTCAGCGACGACGACGATCGCCCACAAGAAACGAACAGCAAACTATAATCTTAAGTGGGTAATCGAAGTACGAGCCTATGCCGTAGTTTGAAAGAACGACGCGTGTACTTGCGGCTTGTTAGCTGATTGGCGAGCGAGCAAAAGTCGTGTCTAGAGAATCGTGTATAGGATACACTCATTGAGGTATTACTACTAGATACACTGCGAGCTTTACCGACGAACCATAAAACCGCGGTTCGACTCGCCCGTCGATCAGGGCCTCTAGTGTTGTACTTTACAAGTATTTCACGCGCCATACTTATGTTGCGCTTAACACCTCAACGCCTTACTTAAAGATGGGCCTTACGACTTTATGAGTAATGAAAGTTACACAAGGTTTCGTATAAGACTGGAACGCTTAGATAGGACTGGACAGAAAATTCAATAGGACTGGTTAGAAAGTATCGAGAACTGTATACCTACTGTGAGTTGCGGTGTCGTCGTAATGATGTAAGAAAAAATAAAAAAGACGTTTAAATTATTGTAA
Organism: Erynnis brizo brizo; assembly: GCA_018248615.1. Classification (NCBI taxonomy): domain Eukaryota; kingdom Metazoa; phylum Arthropoda; class Insecta; order Lepidoptera; family Hesperiidae; genus Erynnis; species Erynnis brizo. The sequence goes on from DWIY01000425.1 coordinate 4,101, forward strand.
ATATGTTGTATTATTAGTAAATAAATGGTATGACATTAGATTGCTTGAAACTAAAATTAAATTCTACTAGGTACTCACGGTTGGTAGCATGGCATGCCACCTAGGCAATAGAGCCAGTAACAGCCTAGTCGCGTTAACAAATCGGTGTAGGTAATACTAGACTTTAAGTGCAATTAAACTATCTGTTTCTCTTATTTTTTAATCACACTTGAGACTTTGATAGAATGCTTACTTTAGATAAGTTATGATAAAAAACAATATTAAGCGTAACTTCCATAAATCGTTACATTACTTTGTTATGTTTAGTTTTAAGTGTTGTGCAATGTTATTATTCATATTTAGTTTGAATTATTGAATGATTCGTGAATTATGAGTTGACAGTTCCTTATGTAGGTACATATATTTCGACGTGATAGCTTTCGGACCTACCCGCAAATATCATGAACTCTAGGCGGCTATGTCCTTAACTGGTTAATGCACTTCAAATTGCTTTAAAAAAGGCTACATTAATTTGCATTCACTATCACCCAATATAGATTAAGGTAGGTACCTATACCTGCCAAGTTGAACTAGAAACGAAGAACTTTTATATAGACTTTACATAATATTATATAAGTACAGAATTTATAATATATAGAAACAATAGTATAATAATGGTGTGTAGTGTGAGCAGTCACGTACAGGATGGCAAGAGAAAAATTGCTTTCCGACGCACTTATTTGCATGCATACTACGTTTAACCAGTCAGCCGTAGCACCGACGTCCGCACATGACACTTGATCTGCGGAAATTATTGACTAACTACGGTGCAAAATCCATGTCTGTTATCTATTAGATTCCATTGGATCGGAATTGGATTGGATATCTATTACGAGTAGAGTCCATTCCATACCTCACTGCCTCTGATTAACCCACTATGAAGCGGAATCGTTCCCAAATCTTGTGTTTCTATTTGGGGTTGCCTGAAATACTATTTATTCGAGGCCATCTTAGTACATACTCTTGATTAACAACGCACCCATATACGACCTCAGATAGGTTTTCTGTCCTAATTATGTCGTTGGAAGTAGATGGCCATGGGTTGCAATGACCACTTAATATCAGGTGGACTTCATTCCAGTTTGTTACGTTAACGTATTCACTATAAAAATTTATATCAATATGTAGGGAAGTAGGTACTTAACTAATCGACAAGTCACAAATAAAATACATAATATAGGTATGCCATAACTTTAGTACAATACCTACTGTAATTCGCCGGTGAAACATTGTTTCTAATATGTACTAGTTATTAAAGTTTTAAATAAGCTTTCTTATGTGAAAATAAATAAATTATTTGTATTAGATGTTGTACATATTTTAATGTGAACTATATAATTATAACGAGAAGTCGCCCAGTAGGTAGTCGATATTCGACTATAATTTACTAAAAATATCTATTTATGTACTTCGACGATAATATTAAAACGAAAGATTTAAGTATAAGGTAAGGTAGGTACCTGTCGCTGAGGGGTTGCACTCGCTGTTAACACTTTTGAATTGATTGATTGAATTTAAAAACAACGAATTAAGTAGGTACATATACTATAAAACACATACTTCAACTTGTTACTCTCTAGACTCTGAAATTTAGAGATAATTATGTCGATGACTGTGGTCATCGGCACGATGTCACGTGGCACGATGCCACATATTAATTTAATTTTTATTGCCTTAAAAATTTAATGTGAAAATGTTTATGAAAATACGTCATAATGAGTAATGGAGCATGGTGAGCACTCGATCGGAGAATATAACAGAAACGGCTCATCAATGGGCGCGTCGGTGCGCGTCGGAGCGTCGCGAAAGTCGCTCCGCCTTTCAAACGACATCAACGCGCTGTCTCCGCTACGCTATGCAACTCATACGCAATGTTATTATTTATTATTGTGGTGGGTCACGAATCGCTCTAAATATTTAACCTTTGTATACACATTAAATGTTTACATTTTTCTCCCTAGTGTAGGGAGAAAAAAATATAAAGTAAAATTAATTAGTTCACTGAATACCTATGCCATCCGATAACCCAATCTGCATTATAAAGGTACATTTTTAGGTTGCAATTGATTATCAATTTTTGGAAATAAATACCAGTATGTTTCGTTAGCTTGTGGTATGTTTTAGTTTCCGTTAGTTTAGCCTGTAACAGAATCATTGTATGTATGTGATTTTTGAAGTTTTAACTCCTTCCTTTTCGTATCTCTTCAGTTCGAGCTAAGAACTAAAGTTTTTCCATGCTAACACGAAAGAGATAGAAAAAAGATGATCTGGTATAGAGTGGTGTGTGGGTACCTACTTGCTTTATATCTACCGATATTACCAAATCAATAAAATTCTCAATTTTATCTCGATATATGTACCTATAGTTAATACTTATACAAGGTATAATGCGTACTTTTAAGGTAATATTACTTTTTGGTACATTCTTGCAATTATGGGTTTGTAACTTGCAATTTTCTGGTTGTAGAGACGTTAAATTGAGATTGACTATATATGTACGTAAAGATGAGCACGCTGCAAAAAAATTGGTAAACTCAAAATAAATACGTATTCTCTTTGATACATATAATGCAAATTTTTAATTAAATTTCATTTAAAATAAAATAAGTAAGTACCTTAAATAATCTAAATCTAAAATAAAAAACTTTTTCTAAGTACGTTCAATACAAGTCTACATTTTACTCTTTCCTTCTTAATCTAAGGTAGTATAATTTATGTAACGCGAATTTCCTTGGCTCTACACTACGCTCTAAGAATATCTACGACGCCATTGTAAGCTTCCATTCTGAAATATTTAAATAATTGACTGGCACGAAATGTAGTCTTGTAGAGATTAGTAATTAGATATGAAGTTGCTTCACAATAAATGTTGTTGCAGTACCTAAGTGTTGATTGACGCATAAGATTTTTCATGCTGTACATATGGACTATACGTACAGCACAAAAAATCTTATGGTATGTAGTGTTACATACAATTTATTTAATTATCACGGACAAATATACAACCTACATTAAGAAATTTGTTTCTAAGAGGTTTTAATTATAATTGGATCTATTAAAAGTAATACCAATATAACCGGTATAATTACCTATCAATATAACTTGCAGTTATGCCCAACGTTTATTTTGTCAGGAATAAAGCGTCACGAAAACCGATACACATGTAGCCGGTGCCGCATAGCATTCGTATCGGTAGCATCATCACGTCCTCGTATGAAGTAATGTTACGAGCGACGACTGTTAAAATAATCACAATTAAAAGTAAAGTGTCACCGCAGTAACGAAGACGGGGCGTTATCGCACATCGTCGTATGCAAGTATCATGGAGACGAGATCACGACGAGATGCCGCTGGCTGCGTACTGCACGTCGCACGTGCATGCATCCGTCACGCATCACGAACCAGCAGATATTCGTTTAGTTATTTTAGTTTGTCTTTACACTTTGCGCCATCCACACGCATGGAGGCGCGTCCGTTCCCGCGCGGAGTGACTACAAACCGGTGATGCACGCGAGCCAGGTTTGAAAAGTGTTCTTGCAAACCGCCCGGCGCCTCTGAAGTCATTGTTTCGTAAGTATATTTTATAATATCGCTTCATCACCTCAGCGGACATTAATATAAATTTACTGTGTCAGCGTACCATAAATTTTTATGATCCAATAATTATACCACATATTCGAGCTTACCAATTAAAAGTTGGTATGGTTGATAAACACCTACATGCCATGCAAAACTTAATTGACAAGTTTTGAATTTTGCACTTCATGGCGAAAGTGTAGCAGTGAATGTAGATATTATAAACTTAGATTTTGTGAAACATTATCAAAATTAAAATACCACAAATACTACATACAGCTAGTTGTTATTTATTATAAGAAGTAGCCTTAAACTTGATTTAGTCAAGTAAAAAACCGGTCAACTGCGCTTAAATTCATAAATTTTTCCCTAAGAGGATAAAACAAGTTATTTTAAATCATACCTGTTTCAAAGTAAAGTAATTTAGAACAAATTAGTTAACCTTGGTAATTTAGTAAAAAATAGAACAATTAAACAATATTCAGCACGAAATAAACAAAATATATAAATCACCATAAATACTTAGACAAAAAATAGGAACTATTAATTATTATTGCCTAGGACAGTAATACAAAATTAACTGCTTAAATAATGTCTGGCAATTAAAACTGTATTTTAATTTTTTTTAATTATGATCAGCTCTTTAAATATAAGTTATATATACAAACTACTAGTCAATTGTGTTTACATAGTTATTTTATTTATCCTTTTTCGTAAAGCTTCGGTAAAAACTCATTAAAAGCACTAGACTTACCACAAATGGCATTATTATTATGCCTCGACCGCGATCAAGTACCTAATGTTGAAGACAAGAAAACACAGGGAACCCAATGCAGAGCGCTCGATCAGGATCGATTATAGTAGGTACCTACCTATCTAGTTAGTTATCAAATGCCTAGAATACCTATTATATCCAGCACTGTGTACCGAATTTGAAACAATATGTAATTAAAATGTCAAACAAAATTTGTACATAGGTACCAATTACCTAATTCTCATAATAATACAATTATTCAATAAAAATGTAGGCCATAATTACGATTAATATTATATACTACTCGGATTTCTTCTTTAAAAAGTGAATACAATCATCTACTTTATCACGCCAACGAGACAATTACATGTAACTCTACAATTCAACTTTCATTTACATAATGCGTCGTAAATAGACGTCGCATTTTGTATATTTACCAGTTACCACTTAATAATATCTGCGAAACTGGGTATTTTATTTTCTGTCGCCCAGCCACAGTTATTACAGACTATAGTCATCATAGCTTGATTAATAAATCCATTTGATTTTATTGGCACTTAACACTTTCGATTTAATAGTTATTTTATACTTACTTTTTCCTTTAGAGACGATGATTACTGGCATCGAGAGAGAAAAGAATTAGTATTCCCTTGAGATCTAAAGATTACAGATGCACTGTCACAAATTAGTCAGCAAGTTCTTCAGATGATTGAGGTGATATTATAATATTAGGTATATCTTGTTAATCTTAAAAATACTTAAACATAGAAAAATATCAATAAAATGAATGTGATTGGCGAATGTCATTTACCTATCTTAAGTTTTTACATAAAGGCTTATCTTTCGGTTATGGTAGAATTACTAGATAACAAAGGCCATAGATCGGAATTAAACACTCAGACGGACGGGACAATTAAAATCGTTTATCTTATAACTGAGATTGTATGTACAAATCAATCGTGCCCTGTATAACTACTAAATCCTTGTTCCGTATTGCATTAAACATTATTACATTTGACGAATAATATTTACAGAGCGAGCATAGAAAGGTTCATGACCCCGCTGAGCCACTTTAGTATCTGAGATGTCCAACAATGGTTATTCAGGGACATTCGACCTACAGCCTACTTAAGAATATAAGAGATTTCTTACTTCCCATAGTATCATTATATACAAAATTGTTTCTACGGATGATATCAATATCAAAATTACTCGTAGCAATCTTTTGGGTAGGTACAGTCCGTACAGTAAATAAATGCCTTTAATACCAAAATCCTGGGACATATTATTTACTGTATCGTCCCTGTAGGATTTAAAAAAGTCGAGTGAATCGATGAGAACTTAAAAAAAATTATGACAATATTAATATTAGCCAAATTTAAGTGAAAACATCTTTTTTTTTTAAATAAACCAATGTATTTTAATAAAAACACCAAAAACATTTTGTAAACAAACAAACTGATTCGTCATCATCATCATCAGCCTGTGTCCCTCCATTGTTGGACATAGACCTCCCCCAACTGCCCCCAAGGCACGCCACCACACGCGGTCTTCCGCTCTTCGCATCCAATCACTTACCGCTTTTTTCTTCAACATACTGAATAATACTGAATTATTATGTATTATTTATAATCTCAAATATATTAATCGTAAATGATTCTCTACATTAGCACTGCGAGAATTTTATGTCATTGGTATCAACCGATACACGCAGTCCGGACCGCGGATTAACCGCGTCGTCGGGGGAAGGTAGGTAATGTACCTAACTACCGAGTGCCCCAACGCAGTCTTTAGCAATCTTTTAAACGAATAATTAATTAAGTTTTGAGAGACTAGTTCGTAAAATTTACCCACATCGCACTGCACGTTCTTTATAAGTTAGTTATAATTATTTTGACGCTGTTGCGACTAGCTTCCATGTTTTTATAACAATTTTTTTAATGGGGTTAATTAATACTACATATTAATGCTCAATGGTTTGGCCCTCTGACGTGCACTGCAAACTGAATGATACCTACTGTTTAAAAAGTTTTAAAAGTTTTGAACAGTTTAACTCTCATAAGTCGAGGGGTTACACTCGATATCTCCCGATCCTATCATCTGATAATACCGGAGTGGTCAATAATGAAATGGCACTGCAAAAGCCCTATGAATAATCCGGCCCAGCCCTCTGTTCAATAATGGGGTTCTGCAGGTATGATCTGACCATAAATTATATTATACGTGAAGTCGATGATCATGAAACTTAAAATAAACCCGGAGTAGAAAAGCGCAAACGATAAATATATCAAGAGCTTTACGACCCGACGTCAACCTTACAGGGTTTAGTCCTGAACTGCGAATGAGGTTGTAAAATAGTGGATACCATAACGTTGCATCATAAATTATTTTAATTTAATGGATAGATACTTACACGCCTAAACTATCTAATATTAACTGTATCGGCCTGTAACAAAAACTGAGGTTAGGCTGAAAGCCCCATAAATGAAGAGTATACCTACTTCCTCCACTGCACTGTGTTAATATATTTCGGTGATTTTGTTTACATAAATGGTTAAATTGAAGTTCTTGTGTTTAGTATTTAATAATAAAGCCAACGTAAATTAGCCTTTTATAACACTGTTGTTTCCGTTAGGGAATTATCCGTAGGATTAGAAATAGGTAGTAAAATCATTCATTAGTACTTAAATTTTTGTATTGCATAAATTCGTATTTTATACATAACACATGAGAACTATAGGCATATAAATAAACCATAACCATCAAATGTTTTTCGTTTGTGATGTAGGTAATTATAATTAATATTAAATGAATGTTGTGCGCTGTTATTTATACTTGACTCAGCACATAGGTAGCGTAATAAAATTAACGGACCCAAAAGCTTGTAACTTAATTACCTACAACAATTCAAATTTTCTCTATTCCATATTTATATTTTGATAAATATGCAGCAATTCTGAGATGTAACAACGACGTAACTGATAAAGTAGGCAATGACACAATTAGGCCCCATAGGTAACCAGCCTTACCTTTAAACATATTATTATGTAACTTCTTTATTTATAACTTCTTTATATACAATTAAAGATATTATATACATCTTGTATGATAGGTACTCCATTCTCTCTAGGTGCAGCTCTTGACTCTTCTACTCTTCTATTCCAGCCTGGAAATTCCAGGCTGTCTATTGTCAGATCTAACATCTAAGTAAAAGTTTATTAATACCTACGTCATTCTGGTGAATTATTTTTATATTAATCTTTTTACTAATTCATCGCACTGTTAAGTATTGACATCTTCTTTGTAAGAAAGAAACTCACATCAAACTTTATTTTCACGTTAAAGCGGCAATTAGGTAAATGTTAAAATTATGCACAAAACAACATCGATGCGATAACGTTCCTAGAAGAATAATCTCACAATTAGGTACATAGCTACGTTGCTGTTACTGCCCACTAGAAAAAACAACTTTCCCAAATAAATGTTCAAATTAATGGCCAATCTGTTGTATTTTAATCAACGCAATATTGCATGAGCTAAAGATTTGATTGGTATATTTCACAGTAATTATTGTACCGTAGCAATACGTAATGATATGCCGGTAAATGTCACAGCAAAATAATGGACCTACTTGGTGCAATTAAATTCAGTCTTTTTTCGAACATTAAACACGACTAACACGGATGAAACGAAGGTAATCTAGAAAATTATTTGAAAATTTTCCTCAGAAAAAACTGCAGTTGTAAGTTTACAGTCTGCTAAACCTATGTTTTTAATCACACACAAGCAATCGCTTTGTTTTCTTCCTTGGTCTAGATAAACACTTTCAGTGGCCGAACTGCTGACCCGTTATCTGTCGTGATAAGAATTAAATCAAGAGCTGGGTTAAGCATCGACGTGAGGAATGTGAGGTGGCAGCGTAGACCGGAGAAGCAGTAGTCCTCGCGCAATCAGTTCAAGCCGAGTTTCACCCGGAGTATTCACGCTGTTACTTTTACAACGCGCGGCCGCACACGAACAACGCTCTGTTTCCCTAAGTCTCATTGTCTCCGTAACACGTTGTGATTGGAAAACTTTGACTTTCCACGCGTAGGCGTCAAGTGTCACATATGAACGTAATCCTCTGCAAATAATTTTGCACTGATTTTTGACACGCAAGAGGCATTGTAATGTTAACAAAACAAACAACGATTAAAATGTGATCATTCTATAAGGCACTTTACTGACACCTTGGTTATCGATTTAATGCGTAGTTTACTGTAGAATAGGAACCTAGGGCTCCAAAGGTTATCATATAAGGTGATTTTGCACAGTGATTTTTACTTGCATCCCTAGCACTCATTCTACTCGTAATCTAATCTCAAACTCATTTCTCTCAATAGTGTTTTATAAAGATACTTACCTACCTACTCAAAAACGAGGAAAATGCGGTCATGATGACCACACCGCATTTTCCTTAGCTCTCTATATAAGCAACTTTGTGAACTTTATATAGGTACCTACTTAATATATTTGGACGAGCACGCGTTTGTTTGATAAAGAGCAAAAAGTGCGGATCATGAATTAAAATCTCAATGGTTGCTCTGTAGGTAAGTACTAATTACAATACAATGGAACGCAGGCGTGCTTTTATGAATAAATGAATATAATCATATTAATCTGGCACGATTAATACACCTCAAACGAAGACTGGTTGACTGGTTGCAATGTTTGCTTGCCAACAAAGAGACAGGTGATAGACAAGACGCTAGATAAAAAACCCTAACTGGTTAGAGTAATTCATTCTTTATCACATTCTTTATTGTTTGGTTAGCAATAAATGAAAACATGTACCTATTTTATGTTTATAAAAAATAATTCACACAAAATCATACATAATAATTTACTGATAACACAATTATTTGTAACTAGCTGACCCGGCAGACTTCGCTCTGCCGATTATTTTGACTATTATCCAATAACTTTAATCCTATTTGTTTACCTAAATATTAACGATATTTACAAAGTCACCAATAGATGTCGCGACATTCACATTAAAATA
>DWIY01000426.1:0-13505 GCA_018248615.1 Erynnis brizo brizo
GAAATTTGGTATTCTTGTTTGGAAGCTGTAATAGACCAACATATGTAAAAATTGTGCAATTCTGAGAATATTACATATATACATACATACATACGCTCGAAAAACATAACCCTCCTTCTGTCGCAGTCGGGTAAAAACTGCCATAGCAATGATGTACTAAAAAGGCGAAGACGCACCTCGCCTTTTTAAAGTAAAATAAGTAAATTCCTTATCCATATTCGTACCCGGTAAACTCCCCTGAGTATAAGTACCCCTGTACTTCAAGGGTATTTTATTCTATTGAATTCTCATAAAATAGTCCGTTCAAAGGCTTATTTCTAACATCCATGATTCGTTATCGGTTAATTGAATATAATTTAGTTAGTAACATTCAGTGTAGTCATAATGGACGTAATTAATCTGCTTAACTGAATGATATTTTACGTTTCACAGTGATTTTAATAATAAATGAGATTGTATATTTTGTTGTAAATTAGCAGCTATAACAAGACGGCTTCAATAACTTGAGGAACTGCTCATTGTTTGATGGCGCTCGACTCAGGTACGGCGGAGTGACGTAGCTTTCCCGCCAACAGTAGAACATACTAATTACCCGTTATGACTATGATTGCTTTGTCGCACGGGATATCCTACAATAGAGCTGTTCCTACCAAAGTTAGTGTTATCACGATAAACAATTTATGCATTTAAATATTATTGCTGAGCATTCTACACTTTTTACGTTCATTAAAAATGTTTCGGATAAAAATCTGACTTGATTTTATTTAAATTTCGTAAAAAAACAACCACGTGGATACTTAACCACCAGGTGAACTATGTCCCTCTTGCTCTGTCGTAGTTTCATTAAGTGCAAGAGGGCAAGCATAAATCTACTGCCATGAATCAATAACCTGGTTCACTCACACAAGTGCATATTGGAGTGTGGTTACGTCACACAACCGCGGTATCCGCAGACGATATTTTGACGGGATGCTGGTTCGTACTGTTTAGAAATTATACGGCGGGCGGGCGCCTCGCGACCGTGAACAATTTACAGTACCTATTTCTTATTACATTGGCATTTGAATGTTTAAACAGCTGTTCTGAATTGGTTATGAGCTTTTGTTTCAAAGGTATTTGTTTAATAGAAAGTGTTAATTCGTTTTTTCGTAGTTACTAAGGTCAGTTTAAACTTACATGATTAATTATTTTGCAGATTATTTAAAAAATTAAGTACTTACACTTAAAATCCAAAGTATACAGATAGCATGATATTTAACTTATGTTACTATTTAATAAACGTTAAATATTATCTCACTTAAAGTTAAATATTTTAATCCTTTTTGGCAAAATAGTTAAATCTGAAATCACTGTAAAATAATTCTTTTGGCAAACTCTCCAGGGTCTTAACCTCTTGCTTCATTGCCCTGGAATAAAGATGCATGCAGGCCCGTCTGCTACATTTTTTTATAAATAAATTATTCTAATCTAGTGTAAAAAAAGTTCTATAATATTGGGATCCTTGATCCATAAATGATCGTGAATCAATGAATGATCCATAAATCAATTTTTCATTGCGCATAATTTTGAGACCTATCCTCAAACTATAATTTTCTACGAGGATAGCTACATTTTCATGATCATGTTTCATATGATTTTATATTAGTATAGTTAGGTACAAGACTTACGTGGTACGTAACTGATATTTAAAAAAAGAAAAGATTTAAAAATCGGATCATTTTGATGCATTAAAATTTTCATCCCAAGTTAACATCAAATTTTTACTTTGATCGCCAATCTTTTATCGCAGTATTTTGAGCCATCTCGATGGGACAACTCTGTAATATGCATGTATTTATTTTCATCACGTTCCACCTCTTTGAAATATTCAAAAGCATCGATTATCTGCTCACTTTGTATACAAATGCTTTTTTATTCAATTTCGGGATCGGAAAGCGCTCTTTCGTGACATATTTTCATTTTGAAGGCGCCTCGCCATCGAAAAGTTTGCGATGTTAATGAATTGGTAATACCATTTAACTTTAAATTTTATTGCATTTTATCCACTACAAAGAGTATTTAAGGTCTTCTTATATTGAATCTGTGGTCGATTTAAGGAATATCTACCTTCACTTTGATTGGTCAACGTTTTGTACAACAATTTAAGAGAAGTTATAGAAGATGATAATAATTCAATTTAATAATCTTGCCTTAACGATAGTAATACTTACACGCAGGTATTACTGATGGATCGCAACGTAGATACTTGTCACACGAAATTATTGACGTGAAAACTTCTTTAGCGGCGCTGAGCACTTTTTGGTATGGGTAAAAATTGTTAAACTCGCGACAGGACACGTGACCCTGATCGTAAGCGAAAATGCGTAAGGGAATATGCGATGATAAGGGTACTTAACTATGAAAACTGTCAAAAGGAAAGATCCATAAACAAAGTGCGTCTAATTAGATGGTAACTATGGAAACTGTCAAAAGGAAACATTCATAAATAATAAGTGTAGGTATTTTGTTATTGAAAAAAACTATAAAAATTATTGTTATTTTAGATTCGAGATTGCGTTTATTAGCATTCATTGTCGCTTCTTTTCTTACAGAGAAACTCAACTGTGTTTTAATTGAACTGTCGTCCAAATCACCAAGAAAACATTTCTTAGGTATGTATAACTTTTCACTTCTGTCAGCACTCCCGGAGTGCAACCCGTTGTTTCTTTTTTTTAATTACTTATATATATTGGAATTAATAATAATTGAATTTACTTCCAAGAGACTTAAATGTGAGCAAGTTTATTCCCAAAATTAGGAGTAGGTACGGTATATCTCCAAAAGCAGACGCTTAACTGTAAACGACTGCAAAGTAATTTATTCGACAAGTGTCGTTATAGCAAGTTAGTAATAGGTTTTGGATTTAATTAAACTAGAAAACAATTTTGTCTAAAATCATTACAAGTTAGAAGATACTTGATACGTTAAAACAGGTCGTATAATTTTTGATTACTTAGTACTAAAAAAGGACACTGTTTCATAAAGTGTTTATTTTTGAAAATCAGAAAAGGTTAAGTTGAATGTACAAGTACTTTTAATTATTATTATTATGTATAATTTCAAAAGACATAGACAAAACGTTTATTTGCACAAATATAGGTATTTATAGAGTTTTTACAAATTAATGTAATCAATCGATATTCGTATTTCCCATTTTTAGGTATGCAAATATTGTAAAAAGATAATTTAAAATGAAAACAAATATAGTTGAATGAAATACCAAATGAAGTTAGTAGTTTTAATTTAACATTATTTCAGAAGCTGCAAGTTATTAAAAATAGTTAATAATTAATTATATACACAAAAATACTATAAGGTTCAGAAAAAAACCTAAATAGGCCCTAGTAACATCGCCGTAGCAAGTTCATCCCTATGAACTTGTATGTTTTCTGTAGGTATGAGTAAGTTCTTTCAGTTCCGTAAGATGATTTTCTTCTCATAGCTGCTGATTTTAGTCTTGTTTGTATAAATCTTGTTAGCGGGGGACACGACATGAGCGCGAAATCTCGTTACGCATCGAAATGTAGAACGATGGGAAAAAGTTAAATTACATTTACTTACTGTATTCGTACATGTATATGATTAATGCTGACGTAGCTAATGCTCCCATTTTATTGACTTATTTGATTTTGTTTACACGACGATAGAGAAAAATCAACGAAACTCAACGACAAGTTGGCATGGGGCAAAATTTTTAACATTTTCAAAAATACTCTTATGTCTATTGAACTAAGGGTCATACATTTTATTTCTTATTTATTCTAGGACTATTACAACATAGCATAAAATTCCGTGCCCGATTGATGTTATGTATCAGGAGTTCGGGACACATTGTCGATATAATTCTTCTACGGAGTCGTTTGCCTTGAGGCACAGAAAAAGCTTCAAATATTGTCCATATCAAATTATGTTATAAACAAAACTATAATTTTATTTACACCAATATAAACTTATATTAGTGACACAATAATTCAAGAAAATATCGACGGCGGTTTTGAAATTCCCTGGAGGAAATGAAGAGAGATGGCATACTGAAACTTGACAAGTTTCCCTACAATTTAAAAAGAATACTTACAAGTTAATGACGTCTCCAAATAATTCATTCTTTCATCTTCAGCTATCACCTATTCGTAAGAATTACAGTCTATGGTGTTATATTAATAGAATATACCAACAGACACATTTGTCCCCTATTTACAGAGTTTATCAGAGCAGAAGTCATTATCGTAGCCAAGTACGTGTTGCCTGGCAGAGAGCGAAGTGAACATTGTCAACAACTTCAGCTGATTTCATGAAGGTACTATTCACTGTATTTGTGTACATTCATGAAGTATTTTTAGTAAATATATATATACGTTACATTATAGATGTTTTTGTAAAACAAATGAAATAACTAAAGAACCATTATGGTTCTCAGGCTATGAAGCGATAGGTAGGTAGGTATGTAGTATGTAGCCCCTGAATTAGGAATGATGAAAATGAAATTATAAAGTTAGTTTTTACAGAGTATTTTCATTCATAGGTACCTATACACCGTTTCAATTTTAATAAAACTTATATATGATAGTGCAACGTCTCTATTTATAATAAGAGTTCTTCAGAGAATAGCAAACAATATTATTATATAAATACCAAGCTTGTACTATAAACTAGCACAAAATACAATAAAGATGTTCAAAGTACTTAATACAAAGAATGTATGTCAGAGTTACCTTTGTATTATTTGCCGAGTTCAACGTTGTAGAAGTCATTATCCTTGCAATGTTCCTTCGTATCCTAGCAAACAACGCAATACAAGCTCTGAAGTAAGCTATGTCTAGTGGAGTTTATGTGACTATACATTTGGTTTACATTAAATAATTCAACTGTTATTATTATGCACATTGAATTATTTATCTAATAACTATAGAGATACAGAACTTGTTATAGAAAGAATTCATAAAAATATTATTATAAAGTCTATCAGCAAATCACAATATTGACGAGAAGGGTTAAAAATCCTTCTTTAAGATAATAACCTTCTTTAGGACCCATAAAATGGTTTGTTGCGATAATCAGAACGTTAAAGTCCTGAAGGTAAATAACCAAAGTGATATCCACCGCGGTATTTAAATACAAAAACAGTTACCTACAACAGCTAATTTATTTCTAAATTAGGTTTTGCCCGAGACATCGTGCATGTGGAAATTAGTCTAGAAACTATAAACAATGAAAAATTGTGTACAAATTCCAAATCGTTTGTGCGCGAAAGAATAACAAACATCGCATTTATTATAAGTGGGATAATGTAATATTTAGACAAATTTACAACACAAATGATGTATAATAATTGATTAAACAATTTTGGGTCCGCATTATTGCAATTCGATTGCCTGAATCGGAAAACATAGAAACATTATTCCGTAATGGATGATAGATATCGTGCGGCTGAACTAATGCGCATATTGATGACAGATAAATTTGTATTTCGGCTCATAACTCAAGCTGATAACCGTTCTAGGTTAATTTTCGGCTGTGGTTGAGTGAACATGATGTGTCGAGCTTTAGTCAACGTATCTGTTCAAATACGCACCAAATTGGGTTTATCAGCGTTTTCACCGAGTATCGCTGTCAAATCAATCAGACCAAATTGAACATGTCACCAGCCTCACTTTTAAAAGAGAATGATCGTTGCCGTAATCAAATTCAGTTTCGGTTACCATTATTCAATATACGTATCATCATAAATGGGATAGAATTGTAATATTCGTAATGTAGGCATAGGTACCTATGCTGAGTAATATTTGGGAATAATAATATTTGGGAATTACTTTTTTTTGCGATTAATTATTGATTTTAATTGCAAAATCTGGCTTTATAGCGCTTAATTACTCAACTGTCGAGTATGAGATATCCATTCGAAAAAAATTATCCCGATCGTGTTCACGTCGCTGTAACACTTAACGTAGATCGTGTTAGTAGGCTATTCTTTTGGTTGTTAGCAGATAACCTACCTAAAAAAATTCGGGCTGTCGAGTGGATAACAAAATTTTGTTTATATTAAGAGAGCTAATGCTCAAAACGGCTTATTTATGTGGCCATCAAATGACGATTAAAGTTTGAAAGTAGCCGTACGCTTGTCAAATTACATTACCGAAACTCGAAGACTAACAAAACCAGACCGCAAGCTTTTTGGCCGTCAAAAGCTCAAAACTGTGTTTACTGTTCTCATAATTCATCATGTTTAAAGTGGTACAGGAGCGGGAACAGAGGAACAGGCTAAAGTTGTCACAAATTGTTACACATTTCACATTCACCGCAACAAACTAGGGTCCATTAATCTCCGTCAGAACGAGTAAAGGTAAAGTGGTGGCGGCGGCCTGCTTCCAGATATTAGCGATATCGCCAATGACTTGATGTATTAACCGCTGTCCGTGATGAGTGGCCATCGAAGCAACTTAATTGGATAGCGTTCCATTCAGGATATTGAGTTCGGTCGGTATTGTACGTCCTCGAAAATATAAGTAGGTACCAAGTCCGAGTACCTACTTACTATAATAATCCGTATTTTATCGATATTTTGCTACATAATCATGTTCGTAGTATTTGAAGTTATTATTTACATACAATTATCGAATGAAATGCTCGATCGAAAAAACTACTCGTACCTACTCGTACATTTGAAAAACAACGTTATAATAACAAAATTCGAAATTGAATTTTGTTATTATAACGTTGTATTTCATTTATGGAAAGTACCTTACAGTTACCAGTACAGTATATAATTATTGTGCTTTGACATTGGCCTAATTGGCCCATCTTAACCGTCATTAGTAGTAATGTAAACCTACATACGACCACAGGCTTCGACAAATTTTGGGTTTTGCAGGGTATGCAGTGACAAATTAACATACAATGGTTCATTTGCTACTCATTTTCTTTAAAGAACATCACTTTAAAGTGGTTCACGTAGTAACTAGTTGTTATAGTAGCAGATACGAGGGCACCGATGTGTGTCAGTATTGAGAGGCTTCGTTACGGATTGCGACTGGACGCATTCTAAGTGCATTGGGTTAAAACTACGTTTTTCTAGTTTTTTCACCTACTTTTCTGTGCACAGTTAGGAACTACAATAACTCTTTTGTAGGCTTATGATGTTTTTAAAATAAATTTACAGATGGTCTCATATCTATTACACTGTATGTAGCTTCAATTTCTACGCCTAAATACGTTATATAGGTATAAAGATTTTTTATGTTTAATTTTAATTGATACACTCTTATACTGAATGTTTATTTTCACTTTGATAGTAGTTTTTACGTTGATGCAGGTATAACTAAAAGCAGTTTAAGTAAAACTCATTTTTGTATTTAGTATCTCATTGCTAAACCAACGCTAAAAATCCTATTATTTACCTAACGATAATGATTGGCTGTTCACGAACAACAAATACATCATATTTTACGATCCCATAAACACCTCTTGTATTTATTTAGATTTACTTCAGTCTACTTCACAGGTTAATAAATGTCAAATACTAGCGGACTTTTTCCGAAACCTAAAACAATGTTAAGCAATGTTAACCAATGATGTAGACTAGCGTACATCTACGCGACCTATTCATCAATTCTAAATAAATATACTCGTAAATGCTACCATTACTACATCGAACATTTTCAACTAGAGATAATTCTATTTAAACCTGAAAACAATTTAATGTCAATAGCGAACCTATCAATCTTAATTACTCGTGGAAAGTCGGCTCATGAGCCATTATCTAAATGAGACCGGGAATGCCGCAATGTACAGACCATCGATTAATTTTTTTATAAACCATTACCAGTTGTTTGTTCTGCGTTGGAAAATGTTTATTTCCATTTTTTTTATCTTCGCGTTTACCTCATAGATGAAAGCCAAAGCTACACACGTGGCTTCAATTGCGCGAACAATTAGTACCTACTCATAATATCAGCTCAATTTGTATCGATTCTTATTAAATCATCATGCCTGCGATAAAGCAGGAACTTGAACAATAAAATTGTTCGTTCAGTCTTATTGTGAAGTGTGTGAGTATTATTGGGAAGTGACCACATAAGTTCACATGACATCTGAGAATCTATACACTAATTTGATACTATATTTTTTACTATATTGTAAGTGAAAATCTGTATTGCAGTTACGTGTGTAGAACCCTTAACAGGTAGAGCATGTGTCTGCATTCAGCCACAGTATAATTTAAAAGGCAATACACTAACGCGAAAACGTAGGCGTTAAATAGTTAGAGTTCCGTGACGTCTGGGGGTTCCGTACCTACTGAAATTATAAATAGTGTTATATAGTTTGAATGTTTTTAAGTTAACTAGGTGTTTATGTACATACGTAGAGCAAAGTATATAGAGAGGTGTTTCACGTTAAGCTATTTAAGTAAGTATTTCTTCTTTCCTCTTCTTTAATTATTCTGATTTTTGCGTAATATGAGTACCTTGCAAAAATATACTGCCACTTAATTGCTCCATCATCCACTATAAAGATTTCTAGTTGAAAAATTTGGCATATCACGTTTCTTCCTATTTTTCCTTCTGATAGATGAGAATGAAATTCATAGCGCTCTCTTTGTCAAACAAAGCAAATCACTCTGTCTAAAGTTAGACATAATAATTATAACGACAGAATTGTATGCAATACTACGGATACCGATGTAAGGCTTTAATATAGACCCTGCTCATGTAAAGAGAAAATTAATATTAACCATTAATAAACAATGTCAAAGCGCGTCTTTAACGTCGGTAATCCTAATCGAAATTTCAACTGATACAGATGAGGTTCCGCCCATTTACAGTAAGTAGCTTAATGAACCAGGGTACATTGCTAATTTGCACTTTCCCGAACGCAAACACGATGATTCCTCTCAGGCCTCTTAGTGAACCACAATTACAAGGCTTCTTTAATAATGCATTCCATTTGCTCTGTAATATTTCGAAATTTTAAAGCAGTTAAAATACCTAGATAAACTAAATAACTTTTGTGTGTAACAGTTTGAGGTAAATATTGTAAAGGCACAACAAATGGCATGAACGAATAACTAAATATATACCTCTTGTGTAATATCTACGTGTTACCGTGCCCACATTGGAAGTTAGGTTCCTGATTGTTCAAAACGTCGAAGGGTGGTTTTGCAGCCACAGAGTTCCGGTAGGACGTGGTGTGTAGACAGCATTTACCGACAGTGAGGATTTCTCATATTATGTAACATTGCAAAACTAGATTTGAAATGACCACGTCGTTTAAAACATGATTAATTACGTACATTATTAATATTTTACGTTCTTTTTATTACTTATATCTCGTTTATTACAAATATAATTTTATTATTTATTCCACAGAACATACGATAGGTACCTACTAGTACTCGTTCTCTTTTATATCGAAAGTTTTTGGTCTTCGTCGATCATTGATGTTTGATGTTCGGGTTGTTGTAGTCACATTTTAAAATAACTATAGCCAATCTTCTCTTTTATTAAACGACTTCAAAAAAGGAGGTTATCAATTCGACACGCATGTATGTAATATTCTCGGAACTGCACAATTTTTATATAAGTATGTAATGTTGGTCTAATACGGCTTCCAAACAAGTATACCTTTCAGAGGTGTATGTATGTATGTACCTATGTACAATGTACATTTTATATATGTATATAATGTACATATATTTGTCCTCGCATATCTCCGAAACTAAGTGACGGATTTTGATCGTTAATTTTTTGTTTGTTTGAATTTTTCCCAACTTAGGGAATGATAAAAGTTTCATCAAAATCAGTTCAGTAGTTTTTGTAATATCGACTTAAAAGTAAAAACTGAAGATAAGGAAATAAAAATAATTTTAAATTAAGTACCTCCTTTTTTGAATTTCCGACTTCAAAAAAGTATGAAATAAATTTGTCACATAAAAAATAGTAAGACTTAAGTATGTAACAAATTAATTTCATTCTTTTTTGAAGTCGGTTTAATATTTTAAAATCATTTTTATTTTATGGTTAAATGTTAAAAACTCTATGCACAATATAGTTACATTAGAGCGATACGTTTAAACAAAAAATGGCAGGTAAAAATGAGAAAACTTTTAAACCTGGAAATTGCCACCTCATTCCTCAAAAATGTTTGTGTTTCTCGTCTTTGTAACTGTAAAACTTATGTCGTTGCACAACAGATCTCTAAAGGAGCTTTTCAGGTCTGGTTAACATTGCTTTCGGTAAAATACTTCTTCAACGCAAGTCTGTGCCATTGTAATATTTTTACTTCACTCTTCATTCAAAACTTGCGGCTTTCTTGCAACGTAATAAAGAGTTTCGGAAAACAATGAAATCAGAATGCATTTATATTTATTAGAGGTAAGTTTGTAAGTTTAGATAGAAAGTGATTTAGAAGATGTTAGACAAATGATGTAACTATTATTCAAAACTTACTTCCAACCGAATTATCGTCCACGTGGACCTAAAATATTGACCCAGACTAAAATTATCCTTTATGTTATTCCAGAATAAAATCTATCTACCTATACCAAGAGAAGAGATATTTTAAGAAAAAAATAGTCTAGTAAGTAACGCATAATACTGAAATTGGAATTATTTACTCGTAATTCTATAGCTAATTAAAATTTGATTTGAATCTAAGCACAAATGGACGAAGCACTATTTAATTACAAATTCAACTCTGATTTTCTGTTTGTGTAAATTATGTTTGTATTTAATGAGATAACAATAATTGGTTCATAATAACACATTAATATATTATATTATATAATCTACTCGGTCGTTTACCGTGTAATTGTAGACTGCATTCGTAGTGCGTTAGGATAATAACTGTAATATAATTCTATTCGATTACCACTAAGAAACGGAGTAAAAATCCAAATTTAATGATTTTTTGGATGGAACACTATTTTTCTTATTACGTGACATTTATCATCTGGAACTCAAGAGATGGCGCTAGGGGTACCCTAAATCACGCTATTGAAGTTTCTACAATTTTTCTACAAGTTTTCTACACATTCGTCAATGCATCCTTTGGAAAATTGATTTGTACAGCTACATCTACAGCTACACTTTCAAACAATACAAAAATACTACGGTTATGGCCAGTATTACTCGTAGATCAGAGTCACCCTCGCGGTCAAAACACAAAAAAAAAAAAGAATTTATGAGTAGGTCTCGGTCTCCAATTGTTATTTTCAAAGAATGAAAAAAAGTCTAACATTTTTTTCATAATTATTTTTATAAATAATGTTTTTCATCAATCGTATTATCTGGCCACAGCTTTATAAAACATGAATGTAATAACGGTTCCAAATCACCATAATCTTGTTTAACAGGTATTTAAAGTGAAAATTTCAATTCATTTACACTCATTATCATTATTATCATTATCATTACGACAGTATCAATACAACTGCACAAAGGATTCCATACGAAATCGTAGTCCCGAGTCCGGTGCACGATTGCATATTTAAGCGCAGCTTGAGCCTGCCATTTACAATAGTAATTTACAGCGGGAATGAACGACAAACCATGACCTACATTTTACTATATTTTTATACCTAGTAAATGAGTAGAAAACATGCTACAGGCTACCTAATGTTAAGTGGTCACTGCAGCCCATAAACACCTCCATCCAACAGTAAATAGAAAAAAAGTCCTATCTGATCATTTCAAATGGTTATAGAAATAAAAACCTAAGAATTCGACTGTCATGATGTTCATGACTTGTGTTTGTCAAAAATTATCAAGTATCAGTTTTTTTTTTAAATAAAACAATGGTGCCAAGTTCTTCACTTACGTAAACTGACTTAAAGTGAAATAAATCTTTGCCTTTCTTTACAAGAGTATCAATACTACGGTGCTCAAAGGATTCCGTGCGTAGGTAATTGTAGTCCGAATCCGGCCGATCGATTGCATATTTAAGTGGAGTTGGAGCTTGCGATTTACATGCAATTTACTGAGGGAGTAAACGCCGAACCTTGACCTACAAGCTCGATATGCTTTGACACAGTAGAAATCACGACCATATGATTGAAATTTCTCTGTTGACAAATTTTGCTCATGGACCACTTCATTTTCCATTCGAATGTTACCGAAGACGATGTAAAAACTCGTAAAACAAATTATTATATTTTGTAGGCGTTTGTCCGGATTTCCTTTTCTTTAGCTACCAAAGCTACTATCAAGCTTGAGACTTGTCGCGCAAAGTAGTTTATTAATTCTTAGTTTGAAGTCAACTTTTTGCAAAAGTGAATGTCAGGGTCTAGATACTTTAGGAGCTTAATATGGCATTCAACACAAGACACGTGTATCATAAGAACGTATCTATGTGAATCTAATCGATATTCTGGGAAGCGTAGATTCTTACCGAGTATCGATATAAATAATCGTTACTAAATATGGCTTGCACAACTTATTAGTTTGGTGAAATGATTTTAATTACTTGGTCTGAAAAATTATGAAGAGGACAGCAGGAATCCAAGAAGATAAATTAATAATAAACGACTTATTTAAGCGCCTACAGCGTCATAATCAAGAGTCACAGTTTGGAATGGCAGCGGCATGCATGAATGACTTTTAAGTTCTGTGTATATGTATATAAATATTACATATTCTAATTGGGAAGAACAGCAACGTAAGGAAATTGTATGTGCATAATGTTCTGAAAGGTAGTTCTGAAAGTAGCTATGTGAGCATCCACCAACACGCACTTGGACTAATTGGTGGCCTAAGGCCAATATATTTTTCACTGCGAGAGGAGACCCAACTGATCCAAGACTGCGGTGACTTTATAAAAAGTCGTGGAACAAAATAGTTCGTGAGTTATTATAGTAGGTGTAATACTAAAGTTCAACGGTCCATTAAAAAGGGTTACAACGCAATCTCATCCGTGGCGAATTAAATGCATAATTTAAATACATAAGAAGGTCAACATTAATAAAGAATTCAGAACAAATTACTCGACCCTCCACTAAGCCACACTTAGCCCAGCTACCCACTATATTATAGTGCGGTTCGAATGAAATTCAAATAACGGCAAATTTATAGAGCTTCTTTCCAGACGTTACAGGAGGTATCGATTTATGTAAACATGACGTATATTGGATCTCTGAATAAGTTAAATATTATGTTGTGCAGGGAGTTAGTTGTACATAAGATAGGTGTATTAAATACGAGTAGATTGATATAAAAATAATATATTTGTAAAAAAATAGGGTTTGAATAAAATGAAATACCTACTATGCTCCATGTTTTTCGGATTATCAACATAATCATAATAATGTTACCTATATACTTAGGTACACAAGTAAATATTTCGTTACCACTTTCTGCATAATTAACAGATGTAACGTTTGGTGGATTGTAGCTTGAGATAGCTATATTATTATCGTCAGAATTTATTTTAACGGTACCAATGCTACTGGACATAATAATAATTATTGTAATAATATA
>DWIY01000427.1:0-13503 GCA_018248615.1 Erynnis brizo brizo
AACCAACGCGAAAAAATTCAAACACAGCATTTTGTATTTAGTTCTGTAATTACAATTCGTTTAATACACTACTTTAGGTAGCGTAGGTGACGTATGCGACAGTAATTGGATGCGCTGAAACTGAGGTGCACCTCGGGAGAGGCCTAGATGTCTAGCATTGGACGAATATTGACGGAAGGAAGGTACTCGGGTATCATGGGATTATGTGCCTCTAAATACCTATGTGCCTATTATTCACCTTTGAGCATAAACTTAAATTTGGTTTATCTTCGCAGCTGGTAAAGACAGAAAGCGGTAATTAAGACGTTGGCTATTCATTAATAATGTACACATATCAAAACTCTAAAAGGGCCGAGGGGTCGTTGATCCTATATTAATATGCGTGGAGTGGAAGACTGCTAATCGTCGTAATCTCTCAGCAAACGTAGGCTTCGGATCGGCTTATCGCGTTTTGCCTTTTCGGTATTCTAGTAGATTTACCATAATCATATCTTACAACTATTATACCTAAACGTGAATCTTTGTGAAAATAGAGGATTTCTTCCTATATGTTCAAAAAGATTGATACTTGCTTGTCAATTTAGATGAAATTAAGTAATTAACAGCTTATAATCTGGTATTTTAAATTTTTCTCTGGCGCCTTAATAGGAGAGGTCTGTCCACCAATCCGTATAGCAATAGCGAATCCGAACAGCAAAATCAGTACAACTAGCTTTAATTAGAGTACAATAGAAAATTAATTCTAAAGCACAAAAACAATAGGAATGAGCTTCAGCTTCCTACTATAACTAATACGTCCGATTGGTTAACGGTTGGAAAGTCGCTTTGATCTTCCTATTCGATTTAATGCTATGAATTGAAATGAAAGTATGTTATGAAAACGGGGACAGAAATAGTCGGGTGGTCTAATTTTGGTTGGTTTGGTTCTTTTTTTATTCTGAGTACCTACTTCCATGGCTCCCATGATACAGATAATCAAATATTAGGGTAGGTTTGAAGCGTTATTTTTGGACATACACACGCATTATCCAAGGTTGAAATGGTGGCCTGAAGACCTGTTGTTTTTTTTTAAATTTTGAACGATTATTTTTAAGCTTGAAAAAGTTGCGGTGTTGAATGATAGTGGCACTGACTTTCCTAAAGTTACGTGCGTTTTACAAAATGAAATGTCACCTGCTGTGGCTGATATAAGTGTGATATAAGGAAGGAAAACAGAGTAAAAAATGTGTGGCCTGAGATTGCCTGAGATTTCTACATAATTTTCTCAAAGGTTTATGAAATAAACTAATTCAGAGCATTGGACTGAGGCCTACATCCTTCTAATTGTGAGAATAATGAGTTACGGACAAGCTTACCTAAAGGCATGATCTATAGCTTATAGTGAGAAATCAAATTTAAGTTATATTCGATTGCTTAATATTATAATTCTTAAACGTTATAGGTACCTTGACATACAGTTTCTCTATGCTATTTTTACCTCACTGAATTACTTACCAAAAACTATTCACACTTTCTTACACCAACAGAACTTTTGTTACTGCGATCAATTCCAGAAAAATCAACAAAATTGGATCTGTCAATACCAGTTCACTTCCTCGTAACCTTTTTATTCTTTGTTGTTTTATATTTGTTACTTTTTTTATAACAGTAATTCTATCTCTGTATATAATTAATCTGATTTAAGATGTAATAAACTCACTAGAAGTCCTGCAACCCGCAAAAGATCAGCGTAGTGTAATAAGGTGGAATAAAATTATATATCCTTCACGTTCTGACCCTGGAGTAAACCACAACCTGGGTAGAAAATGACAAAAACAGCGAGGCAACAACCTTTAAATCATGTTTTTTCAGAATCCAAATACTACAGTGATTTTTTCACGGAGTTATGATGATACGTGATCTTACTTTTGACGAACTAAAATTCTGCCTCCGCACCTAATCATTACAAAAGGCAGACATGAATTGCATATATTCGCGTTGTATGAAAGGTTAATAAGGCAAGATGAGGT
Organism: Erynnis brizo brizo; assembly: GCA_018248615.1. Lineage (NCBI taxonomy): Eukaryota > Metazoa > Arthropoda > Insecta > Lepidoptera > Hesperiidae > Erynnis > Erynnis brizo. The sequence goes on from DWIY01000427.1 coordinate 2,010, forward strand.
AGATGATGGAGCAGATATCTTGATAAATTGTCCCGATGATAAGTAGCCTGTAGGCTCTATTATTCATACTATGATTTATAGCCGGCTGTAACTTTTCTTAGCTCAGTGAGCGCGGTACATTTTTCTTTGCGGTAAGAACCGAATTTCATAGTTATTAAAATGTCAGGTCTTGACACCAATTTATGGTAACAAGCACATATTCATTTAATGTTTAGTCATCGAAGTGTCATTAACAAAAAATTAAATAATGTCGAATAACTTTTTTATTAACTAAACATAAAAACAATTGTTGGTGACAGGAACCTTTTCAGAATTTTACTTTCTAAACAAAAGTTTTCCTTATTCTGTAAATTTGTTTCTTTGACTGACATCATAGGTAATTCTTACATATTTTATCTAATACTTATAGTAACAATAAAACTAACGACTTATGACTAATCAACACTATAAATACTGGCAACACCAGTTAATACGACTGCTTACTTATTTAAATCACTACTTTGTACTTTTCTGTCCCGTTTATTTATTTGGCAACGACTTTAAACACCCACTAATACTATTGAGAACGCTTGAACATTCCGCATTCTAATCTTCTTATCTTCGATTCTTCTGCACTACGTTTCACTCAAATCACGACACAACGGAATCGGTTCGCATCCATTGCACTGCGGGGGTACAAACACGATGCAATTCTCTTCGCCCATGCAGACGTGGTCTTTGCACACATCCAGAGATTCGAGGCACGATCTGTAAGCTGTAGAACAGTTTTAAAGTCAGAGAACTATTCTAATTTGTTGTAAGTATCGGGATTGCATTGAATGTTTCCTGAAGTGGAATTTTAGATAATACACGACTTCCTTGTTCTCAAAGTTCAGACATTCGTTCGCGCTTGCTCTAGGCATCTCATGCATGTTATGTAAAACTTATATTGAATGCTTTTGTGAGAAATTTTATTCTGTTGCTTGTCGTTTCACAAAACTAGAATCAACGTGTATTTTCAGGAGACTAAATAGCATTTACAGTTTTCCTTGCTTCCTTTAAGCCATTGGTAGTCCTTTGCTGGACATAAGTCCCTAATCAACGCAGGCGGCAACGCTACTTACGCAAACTTAGGCTTACAATTTACTACAAAATGTGCCTTTCTTTTCATCTATGATTTCAAAATTCGCTGATCAGAACGCCTTCGACGCTTCTCTAAGTTTAAATGAAATGATTATCCTAATTACATGAAAGTATGTGTACTCACTGTCTATGCATTCGCCATTAAAGCAGCAACCTCCGCAACACTGCTCGTGATCTGCACACTGAAAGGTAAACAAATAAATTAACAAAAGCCTTTGTTAATACAGAATTTCATCTACAGAGATATCCTAAATAAAAGTAATAAAGTTTTGGCGAGAAAAATTGATTTGCTCAAAGCCTGTGATCGGCATCCATTGTTACCTATTGATTGTACATAGCAGATCATCAAAATAAAAGCGACCTAAAACTAAACGTCCCAAAAAAAGTTTAAAAAAGTTATTTAAGGTCTCATTTTTGAAATCCTAACATTCCATCTTTACAGAGTGCAATCTTTTGTTGAAATATATCTATTGTCTATTTTGAGGTTGAAGAGTGGAATTTAATGGGTCGCATTGGCCAAATAAGTATATTTAAATATCGATATTTTTCAGCTAGTACCTAACGTTTCTAGTAGTAACACTCATTAAACATAATTACGGGCTCTATGTGATTTGCATGTGTATGTTTGGCGTGCGGTAGCCATATAAATCCACCTACTTTACATGTTTTTACATTGTAAATGGAGATTTTGCATTGTTAAGGTCCTGTATGGTAAGGCAACACATTAAAAGTAAATAAAACAAATCCTCTTGTTGTTATTTGATTTTGCAGACTTTCTTTAACTTTACTAAATATCAGAAAAAGAGAAAAAATAAGTTCCATTGTTATAAACAAGGTCTAATTATGCGAAGAAAAATTGAAGGTTACTCGTATGTAAAGCAATAAATAATATTTACACAGACACCATCTGCATTACATTTATTATTATGTTCACGAAGAACAAGATAAAAATTAATGGCAGCACGAGTAGCTAAAATCGTCATAACTGCGCATTTTCAATAATATATTTTGAAAATGGCAAATGAAATTGAACTTACTTATGTAAACCAACTTTGTTCTGGTTGAACTTGTTCCTGGCTGGTTGTTTCCAATCAACACAAACCATCAGGTAAATTTTGAAAAAAAAAAAAACAACATTGGTCTGCCAAAATATAAGTCAAGGTCGTCATAGTTTGACTAAATTAAAAAAAAAATTACACACATAAATTAAAAAGTTACCCGTTTCCCGCCAACTTTGCAGATCTGTGCGCGCGCGATCACCACAACGCCCAATAACAACAGCACCATTTTTACGTCCGTCACGCTAAACATCACGAATATTTTACATCATTTAAATTGCAATTTTATTTCAAATTGAATTTGTATTATTGTAAAGTGTCTAAAGTGGGCTGATATTCAGGTAAATGTGTGAATGTGTCGAGCGGCGCACGCGCACGGCCTCGGCCATTGTGACCGAGTTAGTTCAACTGCAACGTTATGTAAGTGATAGGTGATTTTCTAACGGTGATTATGTCAGTACAAAGAGGACTTTTCGATTGTGTGCTCGTTTGTTTGTAATTTGCGTTATTGTTAAATTAAATACGGTATTGAATACCTACTCTGTTATTGAAAATTAAGCATAATAAAAGTGATATCCCAATTCCGCCGAATAAGTAGTTCATTCCGATTCATTCTGGGTGAAAGAATTATTTATTTATTTAAAAGTCCACTTAAAAGAATATATTAATTTTATTTGTTGTCATATTTGTGTTAGTCTTAAACAAATTTTTTTATCGAAATAATGTAACTTATTGCCGATCTCTTTTGTTTTGCATTAAATTTTATTTGTGTTATACAATTGTACAATCCTGGCATTACTCAATTGCAGTATAGTCATAAGTCTCGTTAGGCAGTATAAATTAATTGTATCGTTAACTAATCAATTATTACGTGTTAATAGTCCATTTTAAAAGTTGGCATGTATGTTTGAGAGTTTTAAATTTTGAGTGTTGGTAAGCTATATTTATTCTGAATCAAAAACAATAAAATCTAATAAATAATCACCTCAGAGCTTTATTTTTAAACAAAAAACCTGTTGAAAGCTTTAAGCAGAAAAATACTACCAATATTTTGTTAAGAGTCTAAGTTCACGATACCACCAAACAAGCAATAAATTGAACAAATGAGTGATTCATACAAAAATGATGTCCACAATATAATGGAATAATCTAGAATTACTGGATCATTGCGCAGTTAATGTGTCATTAAATTAACCGTTTTGGGTGTAAATTTCATAATGGAGAACCGTTTCACAATTCATTATACAGTTCGGGCCATTAATTATATAATTACCAACATTTTATCATGCTTGACAATATTTAACTGTGTTTTTAATGGATGGTTTAAAATTTTGTGTGATATTTCATGACATAAAAGGTGAATGAATTATTGCAGGTAAATTCTTTTTTAAACATACCTAATTATTTCTTATTTTTTTACTTCATTTAAATAATTCGTTCTTTAATAAAAGTTCTTTAGTCAGAAGCTAAGTTTATCTTTTTTAAACTCGCTGCAAGTTTCTTAATAGCGTTTATCGCTATCCACGTATGTGAATAAAGCAAAAGGCTATGAAAATAAAGCAGAAATCTAAACCAATAGAAAATAGACTAAATTCAATGGGCAAGTTACGATTACTTAATTATATTTTGGCACTCAGCAAATAGTTAAGGGTGGGAATAAACATAGATAACAATAGTTATATTATTGTCGTATTGCGAGTAACTCCTGTCTCTTTGTTGTTCAGGGCAATACATTTTTATGTTCATTTCTAGAAAGTAATCTGTTTAAAAGCTGTCTGGACAAAGTAATCTACGATTATTAATCCACATAATCTAATGGACCCTGTACTGATAAAATTACTTAACAATCAGATATAACTATAACGAATAAAATACTGCTGGTCTCTAGGAACTTTTTTTGGTTTGTTCAGGGAATCGTTAATGGTTGAGTTATTTATTAATTTTGTTATGGTTGACATACAATATATCCGCAGGTTTTATTTATTTATTTAAAATTTATTTACCTTCTTAACCTATGGCACAACTGCACAAGGGATAAACTTTATGCCAGTGGCATTCTCTGCCAGTTAACCTGAAGATGAAAATGTGTAGGCAGGTGCATTGCTTTAGCATCAAGACGGTAAAATTAAAAGAAAATCTTAATATTACCGACTCAAATTACCTACCTAAAACATTTAAAAAAAGTCATTGGTGCGTGTCACTGGGATTCGATTTCGAACCCGGTTCGATCAAGAGGTCGAATTCTAAACTGACCTGTGCTTCTCATAATTGAAATTTCCTATATTTTGCTACACTTACACCGCAAGGCTATACGAGTACATACACTCTTAAACAACGCAACATACTGAAGTATAAGTCAAGATCCGTTTCCGATACACCGCCGCTGGCTTGCTTCCAAAGCGAATTTAAGAGAAGGTAAGTTTACTGCAAAATCGTTGTTCCGCTAACCATGTAATAAACTTTAGGAAAGTGTATTTATAGGGCAGTTGATAAGGAATTTAAAGTTTTCGCACTGTGAATATACCTTTTAAATTTTTAAGTACCTATGTGTTAAATTTTTTCATAATAATATCAAATTATAAAAAAGTAAACACACGTAAACGAACGTAGGTGTCTACCTACGACTTGTAAAACCCAAGGTGGGTCTCCCCTCAATAAAATGGTTTTTCAAAACTATCAAATTTGGTAATTCATTTTTGAACACGACTTTTACATGTTTAAAGAAGACAGCATGAAGCCGTTCGATTTAGAGGGTCCAGGATCGGGTAGAGTGTCATCGATTACGGGGGGGGGGGGGGGGGGGGGGGGGGGGGTCGGGGGGGGGGGGGGGGGGGGGGGGGGGGGGGGGGGGGGGCTGCGGCCAGCGCGGGCGGAGTGCGAGCCGGCCCCGCCCGCCGCGCCGCCCTCACGCACCTGCTGATCTGGAGACCGAGGGCCCGCCGCCGCGCCGCCAGACACAGCCTGGCCGAGTTCCTGGAGCTCGACGATGCCGATCTCGTGGACGCGCAGCGCCCCTATCTCACAGGACATAATCGGTAACAATACACTTTTGACAATTCAATCAACGACTTATTCGCTATGTAGTGGTTTGTATTTGGAGTTTGATAGTTTGTTGCTTGTGGCGATGTGGCCTACGTCACAACTAAATTTTAATTTCCTTTAAATCCTTGACCGTAAACAATTTTAATTTGTGCTTTCGAAAAGAAAAGATTTTATTTTTCAACTATTGTTTTTAATTTTACAGATTGTACCATCACACGATCACTTGCCTCCCGGTGTACCCCAACGAGCTAGACATAGACTCGGAGAGCGAAACGGACCCGCTGTGGCTGCAACAGAAGACGATGATGATGATCGACGAGTTCACGGACGTGAACGAGGGCGAGAAGGAGCTGATGAAGATGTGGAACCTGCACGTGATGAAGTACAACTACGTCGGCGACTGCCAGATCCCGCTCGCGTGCCAGATGTTCCTGCAGATGCGCGGCAAGGAGCTGCTCGAGAAGAACCTGTACCGGAACTTCGTGCTGCACATGTGCTCGCTGCACGACTTCGGGCTGCTGAGCCCCGTGGCGCTGTACCAGACCGTGCAGCGGCTCAACCAGATGCTGGCGGACAACGGCGAGGCCAAGGAGAAGATGCGCGAGGCGCTGCGGGCCCAGCGCGAGCACTGGCACGCGGTCGGCAAGCACCACGCCGCCGCCGCCGCCGCCGCCGCCGCGCACGACCACAAGCCGCCGCCCGCCGCCAAGCTGCCGGCCGACGCCTCGCCCTCGGTGCGCCGCAAGACCTCCAACCTGCAGAACGCCAACAAGATGGCCACGCAGGCCGCCTTCAAGGCCTCCAGCCCGCCGCCCGTCGAGACCAAGCGCAAGATGTCCTCGGGCAGCATCGGACAGAACCGCAAACGCTCCTCCATCTCGGAGAGAAAGAGCTCCGTGTAGCGATGTCCCCGTCGGGCTCGCTCGAGACTGAGCTCGCGGATGTAGCACCTATTTTATCTGTGGGACTTTCGAATGGCTCCTCTTGTTGTGGGACTTGATGGAACAATTTTTTTTAAACGATCTCGCGAGTCCATCTCTTTCCCTTTTAATCTTATTATCTCCGTCGCCATATTGATCGACGATCGTCTTTAACAAAATTATGTTACTATTGTAATTAGGTAATTTTAATTTCGGTCCTGTCCGATCATGTTGTATTTTAAGTAAATGAAAGTCCATGTGATGGATGACGATAGTTAAGTTACTAAATTATGATTTGTTGTCTGCTTGCTAGTTCAAAATTTATCAGGCGTCTCGAAATTGAATCGGATTTTAAGCTGTTTTATGTAATGGTTTTAATTTAATTGATGAATTGATGAACTTAGAAGTGCAATGTGTGATCGGTTAAATCTTTTTCAAATTCGTCCTGAGTAGGATGTGGTTTTAGCTGTTTTATTGATGTGTAGTAAGTTTACTACTTTGCTAGGTAAGATTCGGTATGAATTATTATATAAACATTTATGTTTAGCGGTAAAACTTTATCTGTGTTTTGGACGTGACTATGAAAACTTCTATGCTTAAACATACAGTACTATGACCCAAAAGGCTGTGTAATCCAAATTCCAATGGAGAAATTAACCGTCGATCTGGAGAGACTATTACCTATTACCGTATTTTATTCTTAATGCTACTCACCAAATTTTGATGGGGATTGAAACGAATAGGAGAAATGTTATTGGCGTTTATAAAATCAGGGAATGCCAGTGTTGTGACACAGCGATAACGAGAAGTATTTATTTCTTTATTGCTGTGACTGTAGAAGGCAGAAAAAAGGCGTGTTATTCACATGGGATATGTATCATGATCGACAAGCCGCTAGTTATTCTTCCATGTGTATTTCCATACTGGTAGCTTTTATATAAAGGTCTACATAGTTATAACCATAGCACAGGGTATTTATTGAGTCGTTGACATACTGTGCCTCTATACACTTCTTATTTTCAATATAAAATTTAATTATATTACATACACTAAGTATGCTATTTAATACGTAGATGCTCCATACACGACGTTGTGTTCATTTGCTGTATAAACAGTATTGTGTTCATTCTTTATTAAAATATACCATTTAATAGCCACATTCGATAGACTGATTTTAATAAGTACATATTGAGGCATAGATATACATAGAACATTTAAATTCACTCAGAAACCAGATAGTTTATTGATCATTGAAGCATGATATTATTAAATGTTAAATCTTAACGTAAAAAAAAATCCATTTAGCGGTGTAAATTAAATCCATTTGTAAAATAACACTAAATCGCTAGATGTAGGTAAATAAAGACTCAAATAATTATGTACATTACTACCTCCTGTCTCGGCGCAGTCCATAAACACTAGTTATTCGGGAAATAATTTTAAGTTAATGATAAAAAAAATGAAATCAGAAGAGAGCTTAACGGAGTTAGTATCGAATCAATTGAATACGAATATTACGATGAATTAATTGATATTTATGAATGAATGAGTTTATTGCATTGGTTATGATTGAGAACTGTGTTCTCTGGCGAAAGACATGGTTACTAAAGACTGCCTGAATCCCTTGCCTTACGATCAACCGCAGATGTTTTGATAATAACGTGATAATATTGTCGATATAATAATTACGACCCTACATTTTACAACCAACAATAATGTACAATAAGTTTTCACGCTTATGTTAAATTACTGTCTTATGTATTTACATTTTGCAATTTTAATTTAAAACATCTATTTTGTTATTTTTTATTGTTCTATTTCGTATAACATGCAGTAATGTTTTGTACTTATGAAATGAAATACAACAATTATTTTCAATACCTTTCCTTGGTTTTATTACTTTTATTGTTTGATTAATAATTCTCAATCTTATCTCAAAAGAATATTAGCTATATCTTTGCGATTAAAATAACTCTTATTTTTTTAAGTAGGTATAGAAAACCGCTTTTTATATTCATTCTTTTATCGTAATAGATGTTATAGTAATATATTTGTGGGCGATTCAACTAATCAACAATTTTTAACCTACTACAATAAAGATGGAAGTTGTTTAGTCGCATAAAATCTACTGGTCTACCTCAGAGCTCGGAGTCAGCGGTTCCTCATTCAGCAACCTTTAGTTCAAAGAGTATAATAATATATATTTAGTTTGTCTGTGATCTTAAAGTAAGTAATGGCTGTTATCAATTACAAAATTACAAAAGAATTAAAATTAGAACTGTCGCGTGTCAACATTTGTATGAAAAATGGATAGATATTTGTCAAAGATCACACACTGAAATTTATTGTTAAATATGTCATATACGAAGAAAACACTAAAATCATCTGATAAATGTAAACAGGAGCCACATACTTCAAATTATGGGTTGGATGATGGAGGTAAAAAGTGCTCGCGTTAGTACAATAGAATACCATGTAGACTGATTTTCCTTTGAGATCGCCAGGGAGACATACTGCCGAACTCAGAGACGTCATTTTAAAGTTTATGTTCATTAACAAAAATATAATCGTCTTTATTCCTACTGACATAAGTGTCATCTATAATTACTTAGGGGACCATTAACGTTAATGAATGTCTCTGAGTACGGCTGTAAGTATAAGTAATTTTTTATATTTCAGGCGATGTCATTACTTGTAACCCCACAGAGAATTGCACTTACTCTGGTATGTATTCAACATTTATTATATTCAAATGATTCGATTTGTATTAATTTGAATAGTCTCCATATTAAAGTGTATTACTTCTCAGTTACTGTTACCAAGAAAACTTCTGTTGGCGCAGAAGCTGGGTTATGTTCAAGCCAGAAGTCATTCATTAGCATTCATTCAACCGACCACCCCTGCCAAGTAGCGAACGCCGAAAGCCTATCAAATCTCGACGAATGTAATTTGGAAGTGCTGAGCCTTAACGAAGTATTCCCCTCCACATCAGACGAAAGCCTCTCGAATGGAGACGAATCACCAGTTCGAAGGAAACAGAAGAAGAATAAAAATAAAAGTTCCACCCAAAAGACAATGCCTGAAAAACCAAGTAAATCAACCTATGTTCCAACAAATAGCAAGTCCTCTACCGTCTCGGGAGGTCAAACTGAGTCAATCGAGGGTCACCCATCTGGATACTCAGATTTTAACATACCAAAAGGCACGATGTATGTTGTGGGAAGCAATCCCGGAGAGCCCAAAATGTCCTATCCAGATCCTCCAAAGAAAATGTCGAAAACTGTAAGTATTCCACTAAACTTGGTTCCCGTAAAGCTATTTATTTCTATTACTATTATATGTCTGATGCTTCTCTATCACGTCTGCTACTCTAAACTTCAAAGAAGATATCTTGCATCTCGGTCTCTAAATCAACAAAAATTCGGCCGGCAGTTTTAAAATATTGCGCGTTAGGAAATTGATAGATTCAATTTGCAATAAATATACCGATCACTTATTTATTTCGGGATAGCTTGTCGACTTTCGAACCTATTCGAAGTCCATAATCGTGCGTTAAGTAGGTATATAGAATTCGTATAGGTTCCAAGCTTGGGCTATTTTGAATAAAATACTTATTTACGCGAAAATGTTACATAAACGATACTTTACGACGCGATACATTAAATAGAAAATTAGGATGGATTAGAAATTTCCCTCATCATAAGAGCTCTTTACCTAATTTTAGTAAATATAAGGGCTGTTAAATTTTAAGTGGTTGCAGATGAAAAAGTTCCTACGAAACATCGATAAGCACAAGAGCGAGCAAAGTAACAAAACCGCAGAGAAGGCAATAAGTAAACTAACAACAATGAGGGGCATCCTAAAGGACGGCCGCTGCGGCCCCGAATGCACGGGCGACTCCTCGGTGCACGATTCGGATGAATTTAATGCACGTTAGTAGGACTATTGATATATAACAATAAATAAAACATATTTGCCATTGGATATAAACCAAAACTGGGAAGAAACTCCAAAATGCTATTTGCACTGCCATTCCCACAGCCCCACTATACTTAGTATAGCCACATTATACTTAGTATAGTCACATCATACTTAGTATAGTCACATGCCACATTATAAAATAAAGAGGCTAAATTACAATAGCTTCATACTAAGTAAAATAAGAAGCGCGCCCTGTGCTTGAGTAGATAGCAAGCGATCGAAAAAGTTAAGCAACGTCGGGCGCGGTCTGTATCTGAAAGGGTGATCGCTAATGTCGAATTAAATGCGCGCTTCCCTGCTTCAGTGGGAACGTTAGCCGTCGGTCTTGGTTGTTATCGATACTTTTATATTGGCGGTTTGAAATCATCCGATACAGATGGGCCAGTATTGGCCACTAACCGTGGTGGAATATGCACCAGGCCTGCCCCTGTTGTAGTGAGGACCCGTGCCCTTAATATTTGCAAGATACCAACTGGAAGACGCCGCGCCAGTGAGCTGCGCGTCAGGTCCTGGGTTTGATTTCCAGCGGAGCAAAGATTGAATGATTAGTTTAAATTTTTGATATGGGTCTTATCTTATCTTAAGGAACAACTATACCTTTCTGTTTTTTAAGTGTTTTTATTATTCACAGCAGAAGATTACTCATTGCCCTACTCAATGGACTTTGGGCCTCAGACTTACGGCAAGCAAATCGCGGACAAGAACGTGTCATTCAACACGCAAGTAGTGATCATACATTTCACGGGAGATCTCTGTGTGGGCCAAAGCATCGAGACACTTAGCAAGGAAAAGGACCAACAAGCAAGAAACTCTGAACTAAGAAAAATCTTTCTCTCCAAATATAATGAGTTTTGGCCCACACAAAAGTAATTTAACCACCCTTACTTACACTATAACTTCTGTGTGTGAACTTGGCCAGTACCCTCAGTTACTTATTTATCTATTGCTATTGTATGTTCAAATTGTTGTTTTGTTATCCATTTATTTATATATTTATTATTATTGCTATTTTAAGTAATCGAAATTGTATTTCTTTCTGAGTAGTGTTACACTAGGTTTAGGTACGAGTAAACTTACCAAATTGAAATAAATATTTAAGTCATCCAAGTTATTTTATTTCAAAATTTCATAAACTACCCGCAAATTTATAATTTAAGCAATCTAGAAGACGTCACGGATTTATTAATACTTCTATCCTCCTTTCCAGCCCATCAATCATAGTACCTACCCTTGCCTTTATTATCAACTTGCTTGGTCCATTAAACCTAGACGTGGTCACCATTCAATTACTTCCTACCACTGACCTGTATATATACAAGTACGCTGGACTGACGATAAGCCGCGCCATCGTGAGGCGATTTGATTTTCGCC
>DWIY01000428.1:0-13498 GCA_018248615.1 Erynnis brizo brizo
AAATATTTCAAATAGCTTAGGTTATAACTTGGAAGTCTAATAATATAATAACAAGTTATTTGAACTTCCTTTTTTTTGTGTACAAATTCTGCCATGATTCTTTGTTTCTCAGTCATTTGAAAAAATTACCTGTGAGAGCATTAAAGCTGCGTTTTGAGACGATACATTTAAATTATTTATGTCTATTACAATGTTACCTTGTTTAGATATTTTTTGGCTTTATCCATTAGTCATACTTACTTTCATTACTTCAATTCTCATTAAAAGTTAATTTTAAATTTAGCACATTTTTGATTATCATGGTTTCACGTTATAAAATGCAGATATTATTTCTTTACAAAATAGTTGATGGGGTCGTATATCAAACAACACCGTTACACAGCAGTCTCAGCTTACCTACACTTATTGATCAAAACCTGACGTCAAGCATTTTTGCGTGGCAAATGACGATTTGATTTATAAAGGTCGATTTAAAAATACGAACGCGAACAAGAAACATGCCTAGACTTATCGATCGATGTATTTTATATATTATTGAAATCTGAGGTTCTTATAGCTGGTAGAGTCATTGCAGCTTATGTACTCGAAGAATTAAATTACCGCTACCCTCATAAGTAGCCGTAATGCAGCATGATCTTCAATGTCTTGTTTTTCGGTTGGAGGTGTATGGCGAGGAGGTCAGATTTGATATGAGGCGATCACTTTAGTTGTTTCGTAATAGTAGGTACTGTTCCTAGCAACGCACTTAAATACCACTTCAGGTAGGACTTCCACCCACATAAAGTTGGACGTGGCTTTTCACGAGAGGGCTAACATATTCGCTTTTCAGTTGGCAGCTCCGTGACTGGTTAAAAGGGAGGCGGCAAGTGGTCTTTAATTAAATTAAATAATGAAAAATTTATAGTATAGACAACTTTTAAATATTTACTACAACCCACGGACATCCATCACCCGTCCGCATCAAATCTTGGATTCTCAGGATTAAAATTAAATATGAACATGTCAAATTTTATGGATTTTTTGGATGACAGTGGACTATTACTTAACTATAGTTCTAATACTTCCCAATCACCAGCAGAAATATTTGAAATAACAAATGTGATTCAGATATATGCGTAGACCAGTTTTAACTGAATTTATTGCACATATAAACGCGCTCCATAAAGTAGCAGCGTGGGAACTTTGTGCATCGCATATTATTATTGTCATGCTCTATTAAAAAGTTTTTGATACGCAAATAAAACTGAACTACTACTGCTTCTATTCCTAATGGCACTGCAAAAGTTTTTTAATTTCTGTTCTGAGTTAGCAGTTAGCACATAATATTGTTGAAATGAGATGATCTGTTACTATGTATCGGAAAATCCAACTAATTAAACAAAAACGAAAGTACTTATAATGGGTTTTTAGGCTCATTGACCGGAACAAAATCTGTTAGGTATATCTGAAACAAAGTATACATACATTATGTACCTATCTTATTTTAAAACTAAATTTTTGATACGTTATTGTAAAGCGCAATACAAAAAATGTGGTAGGTATTTTCTGTAGCAAGAAAGCCTAAGCGCTCAAATACGAATTGGACTGTGTATAATCCAATTTATTTATTTGTTGCAAGATTGTATTCTTGCATATTATGTACCTTTAACAAACAAATAAAATCAACTTCCAATGAATAATCCTTACTTGTTTTGTTCCGGATAGCCCGCTAGATTTTCTCTCGGAGGTCCTCATGAGGAGGAGTTACTCACGAATTTATTATTCAATAATAAAAAATACCATTCCTCTTTATAATTTAAAACATTAGTAAAGATAAATACGCGAGATCGATGACTTTCTTTTCGACTGACGGATTCGGTGAGATCTGCTCGTTGCTCTACATTTCCCACGGCTGCGGACTCCTGCGAAATGTGGCACCAAGACATTGTATTTTTTACCGACCTCTTTTTGTTAGAGCTTGCAACATCCTCGTTTCAAACAAATGTACTTTCTATAATACACTTGAGTATTGCTTATGCATGGCATTTATGGCCTGTGTGAGTAACTATGAATAGATAAATCTATTTAGATTGATATTTAAACTACTACCTAGATTAGTCGTTGAACGTATGAATGTTAAAATATAATTTTTAATATTTACTTTAATTCAATGCCAGTATGATTGTTGAAAACAATGATAATGATAAAGCAAATTGATATTAACTACAAAATAAATACCCAAATAGCCGATAGAGAGTAGATTAAACTTTATCCGGTACGCGGTTTGAATTCAAAATTATGGGTGCAATGCATAATGACACCATTATTATTCGTTAAGTGTAGATTATTTGTGTTAAATATTCGAAATATGATGTTTTTTGTTGTTAATAGGTTTAGTTGATTACCTTTTTCACAATTAAGAATTTTGTAACATTCCTATGTTACTCTAATGCAATTGCGTTGCTTATTCTTTAAATTTTGCTTTGAATGTCCCATATTTTTTAAATAAATATTTAAAAAGGAAATATCATAGTATATTAGGTATATGTATAAGTACACAATACGGTATTTAATCTCGCTATTCAAATCGAAAATAATTAAAGGAAAGGTAACCTACAAAAACGAATTTCAATTGAAATCAAAATGGAGAGAGATATAAAATGGAGAGGTTTTATCAAGTTAAACTATCATTTGAAGATAATTATTAAAAGCGCATTATAGATATTTATTTAAAGCGCATACATAACCCGCGGTTATAAAACCTCATCATTCTCGTTATTAAACCACTTAGACTATAATGACCCAGTTGCAATATAAGTGCGCAGGTAGTATATTGGGGGCATGTCCTGATTCTTGGCAGGTAACGAGTATTCTCCCAACTGCGGCATATAATAATGCTTTGTGATTAATTCATTGCAATCGCGTTGATTGTTTTGCTAATTCTGCATTATACCTCGACCTCCGCTTATCATTGATGCTTTTATGGACTGCCCTAATACCTAACAATATACCGCAGTGACATGGTTCACGTACGTCCTTGAAATTCGCTACTGAATGCTACGAAAATCTACAAATTATACAAGTTCGTCATTGAAAAAATGAGATTTTCTAACTCTCATCATCCAGTTGAAAACTTATACGAATTGCCTATTTATGAACCCGGATAATTATCACTCCACTTTAAGATGTTTCTAATGGTAACAAGAACAGAATGAAAATTTTATAATTAAGCAAGCTACGGACGTAGAACTTTTATAATATCAGTGTAAATCTAGAGGTTTCTGGCGTCTTCTTGTGAGTATGTTTTGGAACATGAAGGAGAATTCTCAGAAAACGTCAGTAAGTATGTTTTCCAACGCACATACCTACATAACTAATAAAAGTCATTGGTGAGTGTCGCAGATATTCGAACCCCGACGTCTCGATTGAAATGTCGAAATCATTATTAAATACCTCTTTTTTATGCCATGAATATCACTTAACGATAGATAGAATTGTGTAAGAACCAGTTCCTAAAATATTACCCGGGTAAATCAAACAAACATCCGTTCAAGCTTGCTGCTCACAATCGCAGCCTAATTCACACTTCGTAAAGTTGAAGTAAGGACAAGTCGAGGTGTGGGAAAATGAATATCGAATTGTTTGTTTTTATCTTTTTTTATTGCTTTTAAATAATTTACATTGCATTTTTTTAACATATACGAGTAGAAGGGTGCAGTGATAGAAACTGTAAAAGTTTAAAATATAATTATGGCTCCTTAATGGCTTTTGATTGTTTTACAACACTAAATGTCGCCTGCTGCTTTGAAATGCACGTTCAGTCAACCAACCTGTAATAGGCCAGCGTGATGAACTAAGGCCGCCATTCTTCTCGTGAAGGAGACGCAATCTTGTTGGAAAATTTAGTGTCCGGTTACAGCATTTTCAAGCAAGCATGTTAGTATACCACTGTGACCACTGTCTTACATCAGGCACAAGGGGTGGTTACAGCACTGCTTCTGAAGAGATCTGAACCATTTCGCAGTGAGAGGTCAGGCCAGCACACAGTGCTTCTAATTCTACTAAGTGTGACCCTTCCTTGAACGGGGGAAGACGTTTCTGTTTTTATAGGATCGACATTGGGTTCGTCGTATGACCTCTTTTAGTTGACTTCTAAGACACGTCAAAGATGCGGCAGCTAAGTACCTAGAGAAATTTTGATGCTCGTTATGGTTAAAGCTGGACCCGCAAAGTCAACAATTACAGTAAATGTGCTTGTTCTTCAATGCCAAATATCAAAAACAAACGCTATTTAGATGCATGTTCCTTTACTAGGTACTTCTTTAAACAGCTTGAGAATACATACCGCATCTTTCTATATTCATATTCATTTGTCAAGTGATGAGTTGCTCAGGATCGTACGAGTGCGGAGCGTGGGTGGGCAAATTGTAAGAAATCAATGACGTTCGTTAGCTACGAGGCTACGAGCATACCCACCGCAGTGGCGGAACTCTACCGTCAAACTTTCTAGGAAATCCTTAATATTTTTACTTTTTGTAGACGCTTAGCTTTGAACGTATGCAGGATTAAAAAAATTCAATCCTTGTTTTATGTATGACGATATTACACACTACCAGTTTATCCTGCTGTCGACAAAATTTTTAAAGAGTTAGTCATACAATACTTTACTTGAAACTGTGATCGTCTGCTACTTATTTAGGAGCCTTTCCAACTAGGTAAGGTTGGCAATAAGCTCTCCCTTACTCAGCTGCACCAGCTAATCCGGTCCACTCCCTGATGTTTTACAGCCACTGATTCTTTCCCCTTCCAACCTTCCCCTTTCCCCTTCCCCTTTATCCATCAAAATGAATTGGACCAGATCGTATGGCTTATGTCGGAGAAATGTCCTAAACTAAAAAGGACTTTACGTCGATTTACTGTGAGCATTAGTCTGCGTTGGCTACGACCGTCAGTACAAAAGTAAAGTTTCTTCAGTAGCCGTTCTTGATGGAACAGCGAGGCAAAGTTAACGAATCGCATCGCCTCCCAACGCGTTACTTAAGCTACCAAGGGTCGCAGCTCGGGACTACACACTGCGAAATGAATCTTTCAACAACATCCTACCTTTAGCACTATAATCTTCTTTCTTTAATTAACGAAGACTAAAAGAAACGAAAGCACTGTAAGTACAATTTATACTAAAAACTTTGTCCGCGACACTCGCAGCAGCACTTAAAGATCCGTCTGTATCCATTCTTGGCGTGCCGAGGCGAAGTTAACGAAGCACAACGGGAGGCGTTACTTAAGCTAGCGAGGGGTCGCTTTAGATTACTGTGGTCTGAAAATGAAAATTGAAATTAATCAAAAAGTAACTTTATAAAAACCTATTATTAAATGTATAGATTTTCTCTATAAATTCCTATAAGACTCCTTTATCTTAGCTCTACCTCCATAATCATAAAGAAAAAGAAGCCAAATTTCAAAATTCGTAACCTACCTATTCTATTTAACTTGCTAAGACTAAAGAAATGGAAGACACTATTATAAGTAGGTACAATTTTATACAAAAACTTTGTCAGAGTCCCTCACCACTTAAAGATCCGTCTGTGCCCATTCTTAACATGCCGAGGCGAAGTTAACGAAGCACAACAGGAGGCGTTACTTAGCTAGCGAGGGGTCGCTCTGGATTAATATTCACACCGCGAAATTGTGTCGTGTGTGAGCAGCCTACAACAACAACAAATGGATTTCTCTACCTAAAAACTGTTTGTTTTATTGAACTTTGCCGTTTTTGTGGATAGAATTTGGACGTTGAAATTCCACGGGTTTTGTGTGGGGCTAAGAATGTTTAGACCTTTGATAGTAGATTGTAACTCAAAAAAGTACTTTATGAAGATTTAATTAACCCAGCTATAACAGTAGGTACATTTTTCAGCATATGTGTTGGCCACATCGTTGGAAGGGCCGATAGTCGGTGGGGAAGGAAGGTCCCGAATGGCGACCACGTCCCAGCAATCCAGTCAGGAGTATAGGCAACCAGCAGGCAAAGGTGGACTGATAAACTGAAATAGACAGCGGGAAACCCTTGGATTCAAGTCCGGGCGGTATAGTGTCGATTCAAGTATATGTGATTCAGCAATGGACTACAAAGGGCTGAATGAAAGTAAGAAGTTTTTAGAAATTAAAGCCATGAAAATTATGTTTGCAGTGTAACTTGTTCACGCGCTAACGTTATAACAAGCTGGTTAAGCGATTATAGTTAAATCTTACGTGGAAATTGCATTTCACTTTATGGAAGGGCTATATCTAGTGATCCAATAAGTCTTACTTTTTACATTTTAATTCGACTCTAGGTCGAAAGCGGAAAATAGGTAGGTAATATTTATTTATATACACTTCGCCAATTTAAAGCATTCAAGGGTTCCTTCTTTAGTCAAAGTTAAGCATCGAGTAAAATTTCAAAATTTTGTTCTTTGATCAAAACACTCAATGTTATGAATACGTTCTTAAACAACGTCCTGTTTTCAAGTTATTTATTGTATTTAAGTAATGCTAAACTTAGAATCTAATTATACCTTCTCTCTCTTTCAATAGAAAACAGAAAAATAAGCGATTACCAAAGGAGAAAAAGGTTTATGTAACTCTGTTTATGTCTTTCGTTCTTCACACTTTATTAGAAACTATTTTCGTTCTTCACTTTCACATAATTATTATTAGAAAATATTTAATAGTGAATAATAGTGGATATTGTACCTGCTATTGGGTATTTACATCATCAAATGGAGTGTACGAGTACTCTTGTCGTCTATTGGCATCAATGACCCAACAATGCGTTCCCAATGCTCGTTCCGTGCAGCGAAATCGTAACTAACAGGAACACTTCCCAATATGCAAATTCTATTACAACTAGGTCACAATACAGAACCGTGAATCATAATACATACTTAGTGTGTTTAAGCGTGAATTTATAGAGCTAATGAGTGTCACCAACATCGGAATTTGTCTACTGATATGATAAACAGACGAATACCTACAATGTTTCTTACCTAACAATAGAAAATATGGGTGAGTATTGCTATCCCTATAACTTCACACTTCCAAGCTGCTCAAACGGGATTACCTTACCTGTAGAATGATCGTCTTCTTGGGGTCCTTTTAAAACAGAGTCCATCGTTTTCTCGTTGGCCGGAAACCATCGTTGACAGCCGGAATGTCGCAGATGTCCCTGGGTGGCGGTGATCACTTACCATCAGGCTGTACCACAAAAAAACCGCCGATGGGAAATTAAATATTTTATAATTCCAAACTTTTTTGTATATTTTTTTTTATATTTTTTTTTAACATCACACACATTACTTACAAAACCCGTAGTTTGAATAAAGAAGTTTAAATATCATTTATTTATACCTATTTTGTAGGCTCATGATAAGTCATTTGCCTACTTCGCCGTTTTTATTTAATACTAAATGGCTTCAGCAAGACGAGTAATGGCAGCTTTCAAACTCATCTGCGGTGCTCAAACATTATGTGGAACAAGACGAGCCATTTGTAGGCGTCAAGTGTTTGCAGAAGAGCGTCGGTGCGGCATCGCTAATGAGTTGGGAATCGAAAGTGCTCCGTTGGTAGGTACATACAATACAATTTTTGAACGCATAACACTTGCAAGGCAATGCCTACCGATTTTTAAGTAATACTAGCTATCCCGGCACATTTCCTTCGACCGTATATGGGAAAATGACTATGTTCTGCATTTTTTTAGATTTTCTCACTTTCACGTTCATTTGAACCTTACTTGGAGTCACGGAACATTTAAAAACGAAAATTAGCCCTATCGGGCCAGCCGTTCTTGAGATTTAGCGAGGTTAACAAACAGCGATTAATTTTTCTAGATATAACTACGAGTAGATTTCGATCCTATGGAAAACGTCGTCACGATAAAAGCTTTATTTGGAGACATCTTTGTCGATCTTGATAAGTCAGCCTTTGATGGATCAGACTAGTCAGTTTGTGCAAAAACCGCATGGGCAAGGCGTATGCCTTCCTTACCATTGTGAGAGGAAACCAAACCTACACTGGGTCGCTAATGGTTTATTGAAAGCAGATTACGTGAATAGTTTAGAAAATTTTTAGAAGTTACGAATGAGTTTGACATAAAGACACTAATTGGTAGACATATCCATGAAAGTAAATATTAAACACTAGCTGACCCGGCACACTTCGTTCTGCCAAATATAAAAACAATTCTCACTGTATAAACCTTCCTTAGACTTATACGAACAATTATTATCAAAACTAAGATGAGCCAAATCGGTCCAGCCGTTCTCAAGTTTTACTCGTAGCGAGACTAACGAACAGCGATTCATTTTTATTATATAGATAAAGATTTGTAAAATACAAAACTAAATTTCTCTCGTTAGTTTGTTCACATTATAATATTTCTCATACAAAAAAGTTTTTCCTAAATATTGTTTCTTAACATACGAAACACAACAAGCAATTAATAGGCACCAAGTGTTTGCACAAGAAAGCTGGGCTTGGGCATGCAGCATTGCTAATGAGCTCGGTATAACAAAATCAGTAAATACTAGTAGGTGTGTCTATTATGTATCTACGTGTCTATTATGTATTGAAGTACCATCACCGAAT
Source organism: Erynnis brizo brizo (assembly GCA_018248615.1). Classification (NCBI taxonomy): domain Eukaryota; kingdom Metazoa; phylum Arthropoda; class Insecta; order Lepidoptera; family Hesperiidae; genus Erynnis; species Erynnis brizo. The sequence continues at coordinate 8,605 of DWIY01000428.1, forward strand.
AATAAAAATAAGGAAGATACACGTAAGCTTTATTACATACAGCACAGCCTACGTTACTCAGTTTGAGCCGAGTGTCTATCAAATTCTGTCCGAATCACTCCAATACGTTCGTACCTACTTATTTCAATATTCAGTTGAGGTAAGTTATAAAAGCGAAGCTGATACTCTTCAAGCTAACAATGGTTCTACCACAGATATTAGATAATATCAGAACTACTCAACTTTAATGATTAAGTACTTAAATGTAGCGAGCTTTGGGATGGATTTTTTCTTTTTCAAGCTTTCTGCTTTTATATTGTAATTGTGTAGTACCTAATAAGGACACGCAGGCCACCTGATGTTAAGTGAAATCTTAAATAAAGAAAACTCCTATCTGAGGTTGTAAGCAGATGCTTTGCTACATGAAGAATATGCTGCTTTACGACGGGGTAAGAGGCTGGCAGCATGGGAGCGAGATGTCCGGGCCGGGGTACATCACTTGATCACCAAAAAAAAAAATTCAAATTCGTTCGCTTTTACCATCGCTATAATATTCACCAGGCCATAACTACGCAAGCGCTGCTTTAGAATATCAAACGGCACACCTGGCGAACAAATGAGTTTTACGTGCTAACACATACTAAAATGACGCCTAATTTCCCTTCCATGGAAAATTGGAGCAGTGGGAATCGGAACTGCTGGTGGCTTCGATGTAATGTACGAATTAAGCTGTACGTACCTACATATCCTGCAGTGTGGTTTTTGGGTTAAGAATAATTTAACAATGGGCGTACGAAGGATCTACATTGGAATCCATGTTCTCGCTTCCGTTGATATGCGTTGTTTTGTTGTTTGCTACTTTCTAAATAAGAACGAAATACAGAGTTTTAATTTGACTCGCCATACATCTTACTTTATCCTGCACAATTAATTTCTACCCAAAAAACATGACTATAAATTAAAACAACATAAAAACAAGTTGTTCTGAATTTAAAGATGAGGGAAAAGAAAATGATAAACATAAAAACAAGTTGTTCTGAATTTAAAGATGAGGAAAAGAAAAGGACCTCAAAAGAATATTTGAAGATTGGAAGCTCGTTCAAGTGCGGTGTTGTTACATAATTGCAGTTGACGGATGTTGAGTGCCGACAGACGTAGGGATGGGGAATCGATTATCGATGTTATATCGAATTCTTTTTCTTTGGATTTATCATGTCTTGTTTTTTATTCATAATTTATTTATATACGCATCGTTTTGATAGAAAAATTGAAACTGAAATTCAATGGCTGTTTTTTACGGTGCCTTATCGAGTTTTTAGTTTGTTGTTTATACTTGATCTTTTGGTTATATTTCATGCTTAATTTTTTAAATAAATCTGGGTTTTTGTACCTAGAAAAATTACAATAATCATTTAAGGGATCGTTTTTTACAAAAATTCTATTTTCGATTCGATTTTAATCGAATTACATTGAGAAGACAAAAAGTCGATTACTAATCAATGGCCCTCACTCAATGTCACATCCCAAACGGATGGCGGGACGGGACGCCGAACCTGCCGGGCCGCTAGCCGGTTCGACGGCCGACCACTTGACGACCACCGGCGTCTCTAGCGATTGTATTTTTTATCAGTGAGGTTTATACAATATCATTGTTTTTTATGCACACCGCTAAATTTGATACGCTGTACTACAGATAACCACAAAAGTCCCTTTGGATTTTCTAGGTGAAATAAAAGGAAAGGTGTGGGTATGTGTACTCACTACTCACATAAAAATATGTAAAATATTCCTTGCAATATATTTTAAGATTTTTTCTATTATAGAGAATGTAAAGTATTTTGATTTTTTACTAGAAGCAAAACATCAAGTTTTTTGTCATTGCAGTCCATGACAACAACAGGCCTAATGTGGATTTATCTACTATCTGAGGACTAAAATTTTTGAAGTGAAAACTTTTTTAGTTTTTAGCGGTTTACTCCTATAAACACAGTCTTTGCAACAGAAACATGATTTATAAGTATTATTCAAAATAACTCACATAAAATATGTAAGTCTTTAAGCGGACTCATCGATGTCAGCCTTGTCTAGCTGGTACTTGAATAATGTATTAGCGACATGTTTAATTAATGACAACCCAGCACTGTTTTTATTCGATTTTAAAACACTATCTATCGCAGCACTAACAATTGTCGCACATGTCGTGAACACGCAACGCTCACCTGGCCCTGGACTTTCACATGCACCTGACCAAATACTGTGTTGTGACCAAGACATTCATCTAGCGAAGTTTTGTGTTCGTAATAACAATACTGTCTAGAATCTAGATTTTGGATAGTCACGTAAGCATTAGTTCGTCAGGGCTATCGAGGTCTCATTTTCCGACGGGGCAGCATGTACCTACTGTGGCTACTGTCTTGTGTTTCGGTTTAGGAAGTGTGGTTGAGAAACAATTAGTTATGAATATCTTAGTCCTTTGAATAACCAACACATACGCTTGTTTGTTTGTGGGTAAAAAGTGGTTGTCCCGGTGTAGTAAACTAGTAACTTAACACACCAATTACCAGTAGGACGTTTGTTACTTCTTATATCAGAATCTGTCAAAATCGAGGTACTATAGTGTTTTAGAGATTCAAAGATTATTGCGTGATTGCTGAAGCTGCCGCGTCTTCAATTTGTTGAAGACTAGATTGCTTTTCAATGTTGCAAAATAGAACGATTTCTGTTCTATTTCATTTAGTTTAGTATTAAAATTGCTAGTTGACTATGCAGTAGTAATCGTAGTATCATAATAGTTTAAACGACTGTTATCTTATAGATAGGTAACAACCAGAACCGACGGCTTATCCTTATTGTTTTCTATTTGGACCAAAGACCAAATTATAAAACGCGAACAATCTAAGGCAAAAGCTAGTAAAAATAATATCAATATTTTTACATTATACGATTTTTATCTTTAGATGTGAGATAAATCGTAATACCTTAAACAAATCAAACCCCTTATGAAGGGCTAGTACCTACTCATAGCATATTGAAATTCTGATTTGTGATGTAGTTTGTGAAGAATGATAAATCTTTGAAATTTACCGTTCAAATTTATCATTCTTACAGAAAAATGCCTTATTAGCTCTCCGCTCAAATTTTCATAATTTTAGAGTCGATCATCTTAAAGTTCAAGCCCCTTGCTTGCGGCTCTACAAACCTTTGTCTACTGTAGGTATCTGTAGGTACCCTCTACGGGTAGGTAATACAAAGTAATAACTGCTATCCATCAATAACAAGAGGATCGGTGCCTCCAAGGTCCTTGTGCGGTCATCTTACAGCTGTTGCTCCGAAAATAATTATGTACGTGACACGAGGTGCGTGCGTTTTTATGCAGTGCATAAATACCTACACAGTGAATGCTTTTAACATGAAATCCGCCTTCCTTCTATTTCTCTTTTAGTATTTAAAATGTAATAAGGAGTAAATAATTAAATTTTTGAATAGATTAGCGTGGGTCCGTAGAAATTATTGTAAACCATTAATGACCCATTGCAGGGTCGGGTCTCCTCTCACAATGAAAAAGAACGCTGGCCTATTGTGGTTTGGTGGACTTCACATGCCTCTGAGTACACTTTTTTAGGTAGATTTTTCTGTAGAAACAGCTATAAATTGACCACGTAAAGTTAAAAGTCCATCGGTGCGTCCCTAAACGGTCAATTTTCCACTATCATTTTTTTATATTAGGTGAATTATTGGGTGAATTATTATTCACTTCATCGCATCATCTCAATGCTTAAATAATGCACTTTTATACCCCGTAAAGGAACTCACTGGTAAAATCAAGTGAAATTGTCGCATCCGTTCAACGGGGCATTTGTACGCAAATAATACCTACTGAGTTCTCGCTCACTAAGCCGCAATATTCCTCTTAAAACAATCGCTACGATCATTTGTAAAATTTTTTTGCAGTTGGAATACTAAAAAAGACTTCTGCAAATCTGCATTAGATCTACTGTTAAAAGTGATTTGTTTTAAATAATTATGCCTATTGATGATAACAAAAAATCCTTAATTTTTGGTAAATATTCAAATTACGTTGAGCACTAAGTTAATAAACTGTTATATTAGGCGCGGTTTCCTTAGCAATGACGCTATAATGTTGTCTGCAATAATTATCTGCAACCTCTAGTGACCCACCGCAGCGTCCCATCTAATCACACAATGAGAAAGATAATATACCTATATAATAATTATAATAAGCCTACCTAGGCTTTAGTGCACCACACTAGCGTATTGCCGGTTGGTGGTAGCTAATACTTCGATCAGTAATAGACCTAATATCAGGTACGCGGGTTTCCTCGCAAGTCGCAATGTTTCCTTTTTAAGGTACAGCAGGTAAGATTAAATTTTATAAAACGTATATAATATCTACTATTATTTTCCCAACATGCCCAATATCATTATACCAACTTCTTTCTATAGTTATGTGAAGTATCAGTAGCCCAATAATAAAGTTGTCGCGTCTGTTCAACGAGGCATTTGTACGCAGATAGTTCTCGGTTCGCGCTCAATAAGCCGCAATACTCTTGCTCTATGAGCAGTCGTTGTGTTCCTATTACAAATATTTCTGAGCCATTTCCAGCGCGAAGCTGTGAAAGCGAATGAAATGAAACGCGACAAAATGAAAGAACTTAGCGCTACGGTTTATGTTTGTATTCATAAAATAAGAATTTTATGCTTATTTCTAACAAAGGTAAGTTTTGATTTTGTCTTCCTGAAAAATGAACGACGAATATTTTAATACGCTTTTATTAGCTTCAGATGTATGTATGTTAGTATGTTAATATGTTAGTACTTATGTAACGGAATCTTTGAACATGATTTTGACCCCCTTCAAAAGGTCGGATTAACTCGAAATTTGGCATACTTATTA
>DWIY01000429.1:0-13491 GCA_018248615.1 Erynnis brizo brizo
AGCTCAACGTCCGTCATGCTTGCCTGTTCGGAACACACAAACTCACTCGCAAGCGTGCGGATGGCGAAGTTTGTTCAGCCAAATCAAGCCAACGCTTGCCAGAGGTTTGGAGTTTGCGGCAAGCCCCAAGCGTCCGGATGCGGCATTATGATCTCGGAACTCCATCTTACAATGTCTTTACTTTTTCTACATCTTTTGTTTGTCTATCTCTTAATTATTTAGTTATTACATACCGCCTTTGCATTTATCTGTAGGTACATCCCTGAGGTTGGCTGGAACACAATGCTATTTAGCATTAAGCCTGCCTTTTGTACCGCATATTTTTCGGTATCAATAAAGTTTTTAAATAAATAAATATCTATACCAAAGCAGTAGCACAAATCTAGTTAAATAATACAATTAGACATGAATTAAACACGTCCTACTCATGATAGAAAACCATTCAACAAAATTACAGGAAAAATCAGCTGAATTGTCAACTAAGTAATATTTTAACACTGTCAAGGCTTGGAGTACCTAGGTATATAATACCAATCTAGGCTGTATCTGAGAGATAATAGTTTTATATCGAATAGTGGAGTGGTTTATCGAGATGCCAGGAATAAAAAAATCGATTTTGGGTTTATTTACTTGGTATGTATCTATTTTTATTTATTTTATTAGAACCACCAACTGAATTACATGTACCTAATACGGGATTTAACAAAAAATATAGGTACCTAACTAGCATCCTATAATCCCACTTAGAGCAGTTAAAATAATTGGTTAAAATCATAAAATTGTTATACAATTAACATGCGAATTGTCTTATAAAAGTTACAATAAGTTCGACACAGTACTCATTTTATTTTTAAATAATTTTAACTTGTCACTAAACAAAACATATTTATAAATTTAGATTCTTTGAGATTAAACATATTATAATGAAACGCATCATGATCACGTAACAATTAAAAGTTTAAAAGCATTATCAATAAATCCTTAAACAACAATGACTTTTTAAAAGTTTAAGAAAAAAATCACAGATTTTTCTTAAAACCTTGATTGCTCTCTATACAGTAGTATAAACAAATAAAAATGGCAACAAAGGATACACTATTTACATTGAATTAAGATAAATGTATCTAACAAACACTGACTTACAATTCTTTGATAGCAAGTTTTCCTTTATTGTCGGCTTTGATTTAGGAATAGTCGGCGCGCGGCATAGTGTAGTGAGTACTCCTCGTCAACTATACATACAGGGTGTCCTGAACGGAAAACTGGTAATAGGGGGAACCATCATCAAAATCACTAAATTTTATCGCCCTAGGCATATTGGTTTAAAGATTAATAGTTTAAACATTACCTAAAAGTATTAATTTTACTACAATAATATGATGTTTGAACGAAGCTTGTGCAAAAAATTTGTATTATGGAATTGTGGAACTTTATTTTAAAAATATCTGATTTATTTATATCATAATTTATTGAAATTTGAATTTGACTCGTAACGGAATGTTCGTACACGTCATGTTTTTCTATTATACTGTAGGTACATGTCAAGGCGCGGGCTTCGTTTGCGCATCCTTTACGGTTTCCTTGTAATTTAAAAACATTATGAGTTCGCAACAAACTCGTGACTTCATTTAACATACAACAAAAATTACCGAATTTTCTCTCTTTTTAGATAGGCGTGATGTGTCCAGGAGTGTAACTTTTCAAAATCATGGACAAAACGTCATCATGGAAAACGCCATTATTAAAACAGGTATTGTGACTATTATTATTGACTATAGTATTCTTCATTTAATGCTGAGTGTCTAAAATAAAACCCCGTTTTTCGGGTGTAAAAAAACCGGTTTACGAAAAAAATAACGTTTTTTTTCAAAAGCAGTAAGTAGTAAAGATTATTTGCATAAATTCGACTATCAGTCTGCACTTTCAGTACTAAACAATATATTTCAAAATTGTAAATACAACATCCTTTGTAAGCCAACTTATCTTTTTTCAAGCAACAGACTGGGCTAGAAATTTTTTCACTGGCACGTATGTATACCTTAGTGAAATATGACAAAACAAAATGGGTGACGTAAACTGCGCCACTTTGCCAGTCACAAAGTATGTAAAAAAAAACCAAAATCCGTAAAACCGAAAATGCGGTAAAAACCGGTTTTTTTAATTTTCTAAAAACCTGTAAATCCGGTTTGCATTCCCTGGTAATGGAGCGGTGTAGGTGCCGCAGGCAAAACTTAATTTTTCACAGAAATAGCAACGCTGAGTGATGGATGGATGCTATTGCTTCCACGTAGGCCTCCCCTCGACGCCACTCCACGCAGTCCTGGGCTCTTAAATCATGCGGTCTGCAGCTGTCCCCTATCATTCATTAGTCAATCATTGGTCATTAGTTGCTAAAGTGTTTTTTCATCTTCCATTTTCCAGTGCTACGCCACTTTAGGCGTAGTTCTCAGCACGACGGGCGACGCGCATGTGATGGGCTTCACGTCAGTCCTGCTGCCGCAGCTGAGGCAGTCGGAGATACGACTGGATGAGGATCAAGAGTCCTGGATAGGTAAGGATACCTCAAATCATCGCCTCCGAACCCCAAAGACGCATCTTTGTTGTATTTTCTGATTGGGGTGTCATGATATTTCATGAGATCTTCGTCTTTTCAACATAGTTTAAAACAAGATCGACTTTCACTTAACAATATTTTGAGAGCCAAAGATCGGACTCAGAGGCGCGCCTTGGGACTGGGAGACGCCTATGTTCAGCTGTGGACAAACGTCGGCTGACGAGTGAGAGAGAGAGAGAGAGTTTCGAACCTCAAAAGTCCTTTAAATCATGAGCTCCTTTGGCAGTTAGTTCGCGGCTACTTCGAAATGTGCATGATTTTTGTCATGCAAATTCCGCGAACCATTAAACTGAATAAAATACAGAATTCACTCATATTGTGCTGAATGCATATTTGTTAGACTTAATAATTCATATATTTTTCGGTATTTTCAGCATCAATCGTCGGATTGGCTCTCATCATCGGAATCCTAATTGTTCCATCTGTAATGGGAAGATACGGTAGAAGAACAGCTAACGCTATAAGCAATGGGATGCTTGCACTCACCTGGATTGGTCTAGCAATGTCATCAAACTACTACTCTATCCTCTTCATCAGAATCATCCAAGGCTTATCAATCGGCATGACGGCGATATTGGCGCCAATCATTATAGGAGAGTACGCTAGTCCGAAGTACAGAGGCGCATTTCTTACCATTATCGCCCTTTCCTTCACTCTCGGCGTCCTAATCAATCATGGTCTCGCAGTATTCTTCAACTGGAAGCAAATGTCCTTTATTTACGCGGGCACAACTCTGATAGACTGTTTCATCATAATGAGCTCACCAGAAACGCCAAGTTTCCTGGCTTCCCGCGGCCGGTATGATGAATGTAGGAAGGCATTTCACTGGCTAAGGTATCCAGAAGAAGAAATTGAATTGGAAAGAATGATCAAAGCCAATATGAGGGAAACTATCATCAAAGTGAGAAACACCTTTCAGAAAGAGGTTCGAGACAAAATAGATTACCTCTTGATTATGGTGAAAAAGAAAGAATTTTACAAACCTGTCATACTCATGTTCCATTTGCACATCCTCAACGAATGGTCTGCCAGTAACTTAATAGACGCTTACACTGTTGATATTTACTCGATAGTCATTGGGAAAGAGATCAACGCTCCCCTCATCATGATCACTTCAGACATCTGCAGACTGATCACCAATTTGATCGCTATTTTCGTCATCAAAAAGTTCAGACGTCGTGTGGTGTTATTGGTCACTATATCCTTGAACATAACGTCGCTTGTTTTAACGGCAGCTCACGTTTATGCGAAAAGTCGTAACATTTCGATGTTCGACTATCCCATAGTCGGGATTTCGTTGATCCTTTTTCATGGCATTACATTGGCCATTGGCAACTTGCCTCTCCCAAATATTATAGCTGGAGAGATCTTCTCTTTAGAATACAGAGGATTGTCGAGTATGATTACTTTGTTATTCTATTGCGTAAATATGATTATTAATATGAAAATAGCTTTGTTCCTGTTCGCAAATATCGGGCTCCACGGTGCCTATCTGCTGTATGCTGCTCTTGTTGGATACGGTTTGGTGATGTCCATGATTTTGTTGCCAGAAACCAAAGACAGAACTCTTCAGGAAATTGAGGAGGAGTTTCGAGGGGAAAAGAAAATCGGAGAACCGGAGACATTTATACCATTAAAATCTGGGGTCTGAGGTTTGTACATATTACTAGCTGACCCTGCAAACGTTGTTTTGCCAATTAAAAGTTATCGAGCGCTAAAATGACTATTAAAAAAATAGGGGTTGATGATAGAAGGGTGAAAATTTACGGTTGTATGTATTTTTAATGCCACATTATAAAAAAATAAAAATTAAATAATTTGTCCAAAAAATAAAATAAAAAAGTTAGTGGAGGGATATGAAAAATAGATGGTAGCCGATTTTCAGATCTACTGAATATGCATATAAAATTTCATAAAAATCGATCTAGCCGTTTCGGAGGAGTATTGTAACTAAAACTGTGACTTGAGAATTTTATATAATAAGATTACATAATAATAATTAATTATACATATTTTTAATATGTATCCGATTTGAAAACGATTGATAGCCGATTGAGCATGACTGTCAAGACCTGATGTAGGTAATACATTTTTAATAAAAACCACAGTGAAATCATATCTGGAATATTAAAACTATTTATCGATTCTGGAGGGCTCAATCAAAGCCACCATTTTGCGAATGTAATAACTGAAACGAAGCACGATTTATTATTGAAATCAATTTTTGAGGAACTTACATCATCCACAAATATTCCTCGTTTTTGCTTGATTGCCTTTGTAATGTTCCAAACTGAGTTCCTGAAAAAACAACAAACTTTATAGTTCTGACGTATTTTTTCCGAGACTAAAAAAAATACCAATGTAGACAGGTAGTAGATTTCAAAGTTACAAACAACAAAATATTGTTATATACATTTTTACATTTCATACACAAACATTGTAGGTACAGTGTAACTCAACAACCTTTACAATATCACTTAGGTAGGTACCTACAAGTTATTGGTGACATAGAGAACGTTAATCAAAAAATTGATACTAGTTAGGTATAACAAAAGGTTATAAAATAGTTATAAAATAACGTTATAAAATAACATCCAGAAACACATTTATTTATTCATTAAATTTAGGTACATTCAACATTATCTATCTATAGACATAATAAAACTGCAAGTAGATACCTACCCTTCTCTGTCGATAATGTTGGGCCGTGTTGTTCTACAAGAATGAAAAGTATACAAACATCAATAATATCAATATACATACGTACATAATTATACAAAGTGCTACCTATACGTATGACCACATAGAACAAGTTTACAATCTCCTACGTTAAAAGGTTAAATTTATCTATTCATCTTAACTTAAAAGTAAAACTCGATATTAAGTTTACGATATCGTGCAACCTGAGCGTGCAACGTGCTCGGAAAAGTAATAATAAGATACAGAGTATACAAATACATATTTTAAAAACAAACTTACCTGATTGAAATGTTTGAGAATTATTAACACTGGTCTCACTTTCGGTTCTGTTCCGTGTATTAAATAGTAAATTCCACGGATTGTAGTTAGCGTTTTGAGATCGATTTTCAGTTTTCGTCACAGTTTTATTAGAAGTATCCATCGTTATGTTACCCTAATTCTGAATTTAAATTTATAAAATATTTAATTTAAAATTAAGTAGCCAGTACACACGGTTGACGAATACACTCTCACGCACGCCGACTGATAAAATAATAATATTATGACAATCCTAAGCTAAACAGTCACGCACGCCGGCGAAACGAGGCAGCAAGCGTTGTTTTGATCCGAAAGTGCCCGATCATACACGGAAACGTCCGAAATTGTGTTTACTATAGAACTTTGTCTGACGTAGTCGTCGCGTCGGCCACACAATCACACTGTCCAACTCACAACCAACAATACACGATGCTTCTCTACAGGCAAATGGTGGGCTGGCGACGTTGGTGACGCTTTGCTAAATATAGACCGCATCGACGACTTCGATATCATTACGAATTGTATTCTTTACTTTCATTTTATTGAATTACTGAAAATAAAACAAAAAACTTTTTATTATAATTATAAGTCTAGTAAGAACTGGTCAGACTGGTCAGTATACGTAAACAGTAATACCTTACTGATAAAAAGATAAGAGACAAACTTGTCAATGTCAATCAAACGGGAAGAAACATAATTGAAATAAAACTGAGATAAAACTATACTAAAATATTAAAGTATAATTAAAAATGAAAATTCCTTACGTGGTATCATTGAATACCCGGGAAGCCTATGCCACGTCTGCTTTTATGAAAGCTTCGGCTGGCGAGGCTCCTCGTAAAATAGTCGCCGAAGACTTTGAATGGGATGATGACGTTACACCTGCACCATTAACGTACTTTGCAGCCCTCGCTCTATCAAGAGTATTTCACAGAATAAATCCCCTTCGCAAGGTTCTACAGAAGGACGTCGATATGCTAATGGATCTGTATCCTGCGGATATTCCGCTTAAGTACAGCGTTCCTTTCATAAAGGTTGGCTTTAATATTTTATCGGAGATTTATTTATGGACTTTTATTAAAATCTGTGCAGAACGGTAAGGTTTCATAAGTAATTTGCAGGATGAACAATATTGGAAGAGGTCTTTTGCTTCAAAGTTTCCTTCGCGAAAAGAACTAGGGGTAAAGTTTTGGAAAGGAAAATTTCTGTCGGCATGTTTGCAGGATTACCTTGAGAATGTAAAACCAGACATATTTATTGAAGAAGAAGCCGTTGAATTATCGTTTTTGGTTAGTGCTTTAACATATTTTTGTTAATTTTATGTAGTTACAGTAAATATTGTTTAACTATATATTGTTTTAGGTGAGCCCCTATATTTACGAGCTAAATCTCAATCAATTGCAAATGGTTAGACAACCGACTCCACCTATTCCATACGAAAATTCCGTAGAAGACACTTGTGTGTATAGTGTTCCTAAACTCTACGATCATATACCACTGGAACCAGTTTTGGCCAAATTATATAACCTACAAGAAATATCTTTGGTGTTCGGAGTTAATAATCTGGAAGATAACTATTTAACAAGATATTTTGAGTTTTCATTGGGTGATTGTGAATCTCTTTGCAAGGGACTAGAATATCTAAATCATCTAAGAGTATTCCGTATCAATCGCAGTAACCTTGACTGTTCCAAGGTAAAGGTAATACTGCAGAATCTCGTTAAAAAAGAAAGCATAGAGGAACTGGATTTCAACCATTGTAAAATTGGGGATTACGGAATGAAGGCATTGGGAGGCTTTATATACATCCACAAAAACATTAAAAGGGTCAGGATCGCTAACAATAGGTTTAAGGAAGTTGGTGTGCAAGGGATCGCATATGCTTTACAAATGAATCCAGCTGCGCCAATTGAACTATTAGGTATTATTTTATGTTCCTTTGGTTGTATACCGACACAATTTTTAACATTATTAGATAGGACCCATTTGGCAAAGCACTGATAAAATAAAAATAAATATTGAGATGTTCTTGCATCGAGAAGTAGTAAAATTACAGTTTTTTTTTGTATTATAATATAACTTAATTCAGTTTTATGTTGTTTAATAATATGTGTTATTTTTCAAAGATTTTAGTCTCAATCCGATGTCTTTTGAATGTGCGACAATATTTGCGGCCGCTTTCGTTCGATGCAAAGAAAAACCTCAAACTTTAATAGTCAATTCTTGTGGATTTACTGGAGGGTCCGCTGAAAAGGTATCCATCATCACTAAAAAAGTTCTTCACTTACAGTCCCATGTGTCCAAATTTTGCAATGTCCTAATGACCGTCGCAAGCAAATCATCGAGTAATAATGGTTAGGTACCGAGAAAATCATCTTACTTAATCCTCATGAGAACGCATTTATAATCTGAGAGAGTACTTCAGTCTTGTTAGAAGTTGAATTGAACATCATGTTAGTTGCACCCTAGTTTGCTACTTTCATATTATAAAATGAAACGTTCTAATTGGAGACAAAAATGATTTAATTCCTGTTGGGTTTTCATATTGTCATGACTCTCGAAAAATCATTAAAATCTAAAAATTTAGTTTTTATTACGCACATATTAAGACACTGGTGGAGGTATCTCGAAGTCTGACCTATAAGATAAAACCTTAGTATTAAGGTCAATTGAAATACTTAATGCCTTATTATAATAATAATATATGCTTAGCTTATATCTTATCTCGTAATAATCAAGGATAAATCAATAATGCGAAACAGCAGACATTGATAAAAGGACTTGTCTTGCAAGTATTGATGTAAATTATTTTTATAACGACGTTTATCAACCCGATCAACTGACTTTATCTTATTGATTCTCTTTCTTGAAATTCAAAATTATTATTTTTTATCTGTCCATGCTAACTAATTGCTTTCTAGATCATTCCTCATATTACTTATATTGCTTATCTTTGTCAAACTCTTTAGGACTACTATATGTAAATATGTTTTATAATATAGAAGTAAAAAATGAGCCTGTAGGCCATCTGATGTTCAGCTGTCACAACTTAATCACAACCAAACCGAACTGCGTTACCCGCAACATCGCAGCACCAAGGGCTAAAAATTCTCAAACATGTCGTTCCGGTAAAAGACAAGATAAGATCTAATCCTGAAAATATAATCATTATTTATACATCAGTAAGTTCAAAAAAGGAAGAAAACAAATGCTTATAAACAACAGACAATCTTATCGCTCTACAGCAAACTCTTCCAGGAAACCCCCCTGGGCTTAATAAAAAAAAGGAGATAATAAAACAATACTAAAACCTAGGTATACGAAAAAAGAATTTCAATGAATATATTATAAAAGAACTTGATAATAAACAGTTAAAGCCCAGAGTAAAATTACAGAACTATCCTCAGCTAAAAGAGAATATAATAATTTCAGATGGCAGGCCTGTTAAGTTTGAATCGAGGTCTAACGAGATTAGACATGGCCGCCAATAATTTATCAGGTGAAGCCGAGAAAACCCTCATCCGAGCGCTTGAGCAAAATAAGAAGGTTCTAAGGGTTGATTTGCGAAGAACCCGTGAGTATTATTCATAGATTTTACCTATCTTTTGCGTTTAAGTATTCAAATTTTCTTGCATCTCAGTCTTGTGAAGAAGGAAATATAAGGTGGGGATGGCAAGATCAAGTTTATTTTGTTTTCATTGATTGAACTAATATTTATATAGATAACATACCATACCAAGCATCTTAAAAGTACATCGTCGGGAGCAGAAACTGTTACTAGTTACACTTTACTATAATGCAACTGTAGAGTTTATAAACGGTAGAGTTTATTTACGGTTGTTTGCACAATTTCTTGTAAAACTAGATTTGTTTTATTTTGATTTTTTTTTGTCAAGATAAAGACATTATCTGAGGAAAATTAATGATATTGCTGCATTGTTACTAATATTGTTAAAAATTTATATGTATATTATATAACTTTTGGGTTTGGAAACATAAAAAGGATACGGTGAAAGAGTAATTGACAATTAAATATAAGATTTATATTTTTTTAGACATATCAGAAGAAACTCAGGCAAAGGTGAATGAACTGTTGGAACGGAACAAAAATCTAATCGGCCAGGAGACGGAGCCCAGCGATGAAATCCCGCCGCTGTACCTCGGCGAACCAGAGTACCTTATCTGGGAGTATAACCCCAACAACCCCGACTACATCCCCGGACGCTACCCTGAAAGAGTTCCAGAAGTTTAAAGTTTAAAAAAACTTACACCTTACGCTTATGAAAGGTTATTTTGAACAAATAATTTAAGACACTAAAACTGTTATATTTTTAATTGTTTCATAATATTTTTTTCAATTATTTTTTTTGGACGCAACGTTCTATGGTACCTTGTAAATGTAACTAAATATATACTTTCCTGAGCATTTTCACCATGGCGTTTTTATTACTAAAATGTCATTTTTACGGAATTACATACATAAAAAGAAACACTTAATATGCTTTTGGGTTAGATAATATAAGTTTATTTTTATGTATTGTAGCGGTACGATGTTATGAATTAATCTTACTTATTAGCTTTTCCCAGTAGGGGTTTGATAAATGTTTAAAATAAGTGCACACTATACAACGAACAACTTATAGGAAATAACTTTGTACAAACTAGGTAATATATTTATAAGTGGATCAAAGTTACCAAAAATATTTTTTCAAGTTTACCCTACTGAAAAGATAAGTTATTATAAAAAAAAGAGCTTTAGAGAACAACAAGAATAACAATTTCAGAATTTTGGTCCTGTTTTGTTTATGGTTAATTAAAAAATGAGATTGTTGTTGACTTTAACAAAGTCTTGGGTCGATATATTAGCTACATATTAGTTATTTAACGTGAGAGCCAGCTGTTCTAGTACGATCGATCCAAACCGGCGAGCTGACACGATCTCTACAAGCCTCAAGAGCTATCTGAAGTATCTCTTAACAGAAACAGAAGCGCTACCGAAATGTATAACCTTGTGAACAAGAAATTGGCCCTATCACAAACATGACGACTTTAGAACGCGGAAATTATAATTTTGCCTTGATTTAAAATTAAATACTGTTATTGATCATTTATTATCTCGAATCTCTAAACATTAATGACTGGATACGTTGCTTTAAGAGATTGTAGTTCTTCTTAAATAAGTTCAATGTTTCTTACAGTTTAAATACTTGAACAATAAGTATAATAAGCTCTAACTAAGTTCATGTAACTATCTATCATCAAAAAATTAGATACTGTATTATTTTCATGACCTATACCTAACTTTTCTGAATTTTCTACAGATTCTGCGTAAATCTGGAAGAAATTATAATTCGGCCAAAAAGCAATCAATATAATATCCTCGTTGATATTATAAGGTACTCATTATGGATTCAAAATTTCAAATCGATAAAGAAAGTAATACATGGTCAATCTTTTATGACGATAAAATTTATTTGTAGTAAAAGGTTAAGACTTTTTATTTCAACATTAGGTACATATATGTACCTTATTTATTTTTGGTATTTTAGTCTACCACAGAACAAGTTGAAATATCAAATAATCAATTGATTTTTTTTCGTAAATTCATTTTAAAATTTTCGCTTCCTAAGTGACACAAAATACAGGACTATAAAACAAAATACCAGACACACAAATAACATCAGCTACCCAAAAAATCTGCTTGATTTGGCTTCGTTTGCAAATTTCGAAATAAATTACTTACTTGTGAGAAAATCGATGTATAAAAAAATCAACTTTTTGTAGACGCACGTGTATCGCAAAACCAATGACAAGTGAAGCGCGGTGAAGTGTTTGTATGTTCGCGGTCGCTTTGGACACTTTTGCTTTGTTTCGCCGAGTGTGTCAACGCAGCATAAAGTGGAACGTGATAAATAGCATGACAGCCGTGTTAGGGGATTGCGGCGCTTATCGTTTTTGGGATGCTTTGACGAGTTTATACCGTTATCCCTTATTGTTTTTACTTAGAATGTTTACACAGATCTAAAAAATAATAATCACATACTTACCAAATTTTTTATAGTATTTACTATAAATCAAATAGATGCCCTGGGAATGCCGACTAATGCTTTGCATCTTTTTGTTGCTTCACGTGGAAAATTTTATACAGTGCAATATCTGCATCGAGTTCTGCTGTAGGAAAATTGAAAATTTTGCTTTCTTCTGCAAACTAACAGATTGAATTTTTTGACTGACTACATTGATAATTTGTCGTTTATATTCAGAAATAAGATATAAAGCGCACATAACTTTTTTACAAAGTCATTGGTGCGTGCCACTGGGATTCGAACCGGACCCCTCGATTCGAGGTCGAATTCTAAGCTAATGGGCTAACACCGCTATTCAACAAGTTTGCAAGTTTCGTAATTATAAATCGTTTATTTGCATTTTCCATACTTCTATGTTCATCACATAATTATTATGAAATACTATAATTGAATAATAAACGCTGATGTTCAATTACAGTAGTGACATCGGTATCAAATCAAATCCAATATTTCAAAAAAAATAAGAGATCGTAAAAAAGGAAAAGGTACACACATTGAGTGATTAAATTTTTACGCACCGGCTGTCATTGGACACGAAGAACATTGATTCAGCAGGAACACAATATAACCGCTCAGAGATTATGAGAATAACTTTTCTTTGAATAAGCGAATTTTGCCGAATCGAAATAAGATGAGTAATATTAGTGCACCCCGGACGCAGATGGATACGTAAATAATTGTATGAAGACACTTAAGAATATTTTAAATGGGAAATATGTGCGACTACTAGGAATAGGCAAAACTGGATCTCTTACACAGCATATCATAATATTCCACTAAGCGTGGTGCTGGTGGAAGATGAACTATAATATATTAGATTTGGGTAGCATTCCGAATTTGATGTATTGAAATCACTCATGGCAAGTCCTACTATATAGCCGTCGATAAACCACGCTGATCCAACAATTTTATATAGGGCTCAATATAAAGGGTAGATACCCTTGTATAGTGTATATTACATAGTAACATAATTTCCTTTTTTGCAGACATTTCGTTAAATAACTAGGTCGTCGATGCGTTAGTCTGTACTCTCTGTATACGATTAAATTCCATGACAGTAATGGACATTATTGTGCATGAATACCTACCATGACATTAACAATTTGGGTTGGTTAATATGAGAATTTGCAGAAATGGTTGAGATTCAATTTTTACGCACCAAATTGCGATGTTGTTGGACACGCGGAACATGCAGCAGGAATACAATAAAACCGCCGGCGGGTTTATGAGAATAACTCACCTCTGAATAAACCAGTTCTGTCAAATTGCCCCGAATTCTTGAATACATTACCTACATTGCTTCTAGACAAAGCCATACCGGTAGCGAATAGCATACAGATCATACAAATACAATATATTGACACTGTAAACTATGAACATTGAACGACACATTCAATTTATAGATGGTAGAACCATTCTTGATCGCTCAAGAAAACCTCTCTAATCATCCGTATCAGAACAGCATGTCGTTTTTAACTTGTATTTCGTTTAAAAAGATATGAAGTGGATACGATTTTCTGTCGTGTGTGTGTATATTTGTCGTCATATGTGTCTTCCCAGTACCCATACGACGTAAGTATTTATTATTCTAGAAAAATAGTCAGTTCAACAATTTTATTTAAACTCCCACATAAAGGATACCGACGTGCATGATTGATGTGGATTATTGTGGATGTACCTACCCAATAAGTAATAGATAAGATAAAAATAATTAAAAGTCAAATAAATCTATACATATAATAAAATCGTAGAAAAGATTTTACTGTACATGGAAAATATTTTAAAAAGACTAAT
>DWIY01000430.1:2500-5000 GCA_018248615.1 Erynnis brizo brizo
TCCCCATGAAGATGCCGACACTCTCGACATCTTGCCAAAGCAAGCTGTGGCCCTTTCTCCGATGGAAGCCGCGTGCTTGACAAACAAGAAGCTGGAGTCCAGCACTACGCCCAACAGCGTGGCAGACGCCACGGACCTGATCGAGGCGCCGTTCAACTTGATGGTAGGGGGTCGCATGAGTTTTCCCTTTATCGTCATTGAAACGGACTTTTGCGGGGAAAACTCAAGCCGGTTTCTAGATCCCCATTGCTCGACTAGCGCGAGTGTCACAGAGGCCTTGGCCTCGATGCTAGCCCTGGAGTCAGCCTCGATCAGGATCGTGACGTCGTCGGCGTAAGCCACGAAGGTGGTACCATCCGGAACTGGTAGGCGCAGCAGATCGTCAAGCAGCACGTTCCAGAGCGCAGGACCCAGTACCGAGCCCTGAGGGCAGCCCATTGTGGATGTCTTCCACAATACCCGGTTTCCCACGAACAGACCGACGCGTCTGTCGCAGAAGTAGTCCGCCAGCATCCGGTAGATGTTTGGCGGACAGCCTCCCCTCTTGATCTTAAGGAGGATCATCGGCCACCAGGCGTTGTCGAAGGCACCCGATATGTCCAGCATGATAGCTTGAACATATCTACAGCTACTGTTCTTAGCCCTATCGATGATGGCTTGGAGGGCGGAGACCGTAGACCGGCCCCGCGTGAAGCCATGCTGGCCGTCGGAGAGTCCTGCGGTAATCTCAGGTGCGCTGGCTAAAATAATGCGCTCAAGAATTTTGCCCAGGATAGGTAAGAGGGTGATGGGCCGATAGGCCTTGGGGTCGTCCAGAGGCTTGTCGTTGCCCTTGGGCAGCACAAGCAGTCGTCCGTCCTTCCATACCTGAGGGAACTTGCCCTCCGTCACGCACTTACTCATCGCTTCTACCATTTCCGATCCCGCTGCACGCCATGTCTCTTTCATTATCTTCGCGCTAAGACCATCGATACCCGGAGCAGTGTTGGGGAGATCCCTGACTATGTCGCGCACGACATCCGCCCCAGGGGGAGCCGCATCGCGACCGGACGGCAAGCACGCCGCCAGCACCCGCACCTGCCGATGGTATGCGGTGTCCAACTGCGGCCTGTCATCGGGGCACAGTGCGTAGACAAGGCTACGCATGGCCTCGTCCGCGTTGCCAGGGTGGCTCTCGGCGTACCGCACCCCGGTCACGATGTTATCCGGTGGGCGTCTGCGTCCAGCCGCGGCCCGGTAGGCTAAGCCCCACGGGTCCTCGTTACCGGACGCAGCCACATTCCTGACGAAGGCCTCCTCCGTCTCGTGCATACATCGTCTATATTTACTGCGGGCCTCGTGGAAAGCCGTTCTCGCGTCCTCTTCCACAAGCCCTCCCCGCTTACGGGTCTTCTGCCATTCTCGTCGTCTTTTGTACTGTACCTTGCGTAACCTGTCTAATTCTGCCGTCCACCATTCATAGCCCGTCTCCCGATCTCGCTGTCTCCTCGGGCCTAGGCACTCACTTGCTGTCGTCACTATTATATTCGTAAGATCCGTACATACCTTGGGAGCGGACTTGGTCCAATTTATTCTTCCCACTCTCTCATGGATGCCAGATCGGAACCGAGCCCAGTCGACGCCCCGCTCCCGGTACCGCCGGAGTTCCCCGGCCACCAGCCCACCAGGGGGGGTGCCGGCATACTCCCCGGCGCCGACGGAGCAGGTGATCAGCCGGTGGTCGCTGCTTGTAGAGTCTTCATGGACGGTCCATCGGTGCAGATCCCTCACCGCCCTGGTGGAGAGGGTGAGGTCAATATTTGACTCACCCCCCGCGTCACCACAGAAGGTAGCCGGGTGTCCTGCCTTGTTGTGTATGATGAGATTGTGGGCGATAATGAAATCTTCCACGGCTGACCGTCTGTGTGCGGCGGCGGCCCCCCGTCCCTCGCACTGCTCTGGGCGGCAATGCCAGAGGGGCGAGTGGGCGTTAGAATCCACACCGACGACCGCCCTGCCTCCCTTGAGTTCGCTGACCACCCGCCCAAGCCTTTCCAAATGAGTGTCTACATTGTCCTTGTATTGGAAGTATGCCGACACCAAATATAGGTCCAGGGACGGGAGGTGCGCTACCACTATATGATCCCCGCTCAAGTGGGGCAGGACCGCACATGTTAGGCCGGTGTTGGGTACAAAGATACCGGCCTTGCCCCCAGACGAAGTCTTCGTGATGAAGGGGGCGTCGTGGTACGGCTCCTGCACCAGGACCACGTCTAGTTTATGTTCGGCGGCCACCCGGGGCAGCTCCCAGGTGGCCGTCTTGGAGCCCGCCAGGTTCAGCTGCCCCAACCTTATTTGTGGAGACCTACAACCCATGGTAGGATGTGGTCTCCACGCTGCGGGCCTCAGCGTGCAGGCGGGCGGGGCACTCCCTGGCCATCGTGTGGTGATTGTTGTAGTCCTTGCGGCCAAACTTTCTACATGTGGCGCAGCACGAGTTGGTCGCCTTGCAGTCTGTTGC
>DWIY01000430.1:10000-13489 GCA_018248615.1 Erynnis brizo brizo
GCGATATCCGTCAACGCAACGACGCCGCGCGACCGCAACCGTATCCGTGACACGGCTGCGACGACGGCGTCGAAGCGCACTTCGGACGTCGAGTCCGCCTACTGTGTACGAACGGCGATACGCACGCACACCGGTATACATACGCCCCGTCCCGTGTTTCGTAGTGTACCGAAGGGTCGCGGAGAGCGTTCGGCTCTCGCGCCGCTCGAACGAACGCAACACAGAGGGACGCCCGGTTCGAACGTATCGTCGTTTTAGTGTATAATATTTGAACGGACCACCGCCGTCCTCGGTTCGTTCGGACGACGAACGCGTCGAACGAACCGCGACCGGAAGCGGAGCCGTCACGTGTCCACGTGTGTGTGAACAGTGTGGCGTTTGTTTTTATACAGCCGGCCCTCAGACAGGAGTGGTCCTGGATGTTTCTCCACGGACCGCAATGTGCGTTCGAAATGTCGATGTTCAAATGTGTCCTGCAGTTCACACTATGACGCGCAGTTAACTGCGTTCTTCATCGACCCGCGAGCCAAGTGATCCACCGTCCAGGGTGATTGTTTCGTTTGTTTTCGTTTCGTTTGTCTAGTTGTCAATTGCCAATTTGTGTTATGTTTTCATTGTTTGGATATTGTTGTGTCCATGCATCACGAGTGTGCGTGCGTGCGCGCCTTCTCAGAACGCGACACATACACCACGCGACACGTACACGTTAATGATCCTTCCGCAGGTTCCCCTACGGAAACCTTGTTACGACTTTTACTTCCTCTAAATGATCAAGTTCGGTCAACTTCCCAGCAACGCCGACGGCCGCGAAGCCACCGCGTGTCGGTCCGAAGACCTCACTAAATCATTCAATCGGTAGTAGCGACGGGCGGTGTGCACAAAGGGCAGGGACTTAATCAACGCGAGCTTATGACTCGCGCTTACTAGGAATTCCTCGTTTATGGGGGATAATTGCAAACCCCAATCCCCAGCACGAAGGAGTTTCAACGGGTTGCCCGGGCCTCTAGGCCAGGGAGAACATGCTGATTCCTTCAGTGTAGCGCGCGTGCGGCCCAGGACATCTAAGGGCATCACAGACCTGTTATTGCTCAATCTCGTGCGGCTCGAAGCCGCCGGTCCCTCTAAGAAGAATTTTAATACGTCGCCAGTGAGTTGCACGACCGAAGCCGAGCACACCTAAATGGCGACGCCTATTTAGCAGGCTAGAGTCTCGTTCGTTACCGGAATTAACCAGACAAATCGCTCCACCAACTAAGAACGGCCATGCACCACCACCCACCGAATCAAGAAAGAGCTGTTAATCTGTCAATCCTTCCGGTGTCCGGGCCTGGTGAGATTTCCCGTGTTGAGTCAAATTAAGCCGCAGGCTCCACTCCTGGTGGTGCCCTTCCGTCAATTCCTTTAAGTTTCAGCTTTGCAACCATACTCCCCCCGGAGTCCAAAATCTTTGGTTTCCCGGAAGCTGCCCGCCGAGCCATTGTAGTAACGTCGGCGGATCGCTAGATGACATATTTACGGTTAGAACTAGGGCGGTATCTAATCGCCTTCGAACCTCTAACTTTCGTTCTTGATTGATGAAAACACCTTTGGCAAATGCTTTCGCTGATGTTCGTCTTGCGACGATCCAAGAATTTCACCTCTAACGTCGCAATACGAATGCCCCCAGTTATCCCTATTAATCATTACCTCGGAGTTCTGAAAACCAACAAAATAGAACCGAGATCATATTCTATTATTCCATGCACGAAATATTCAAGCAGCATTTTGAGCCCGCTTTGAGCACTCTAATTTGTTCAAAGTAAAATTGTCGGCCCATCTCGACACTCACTGAAGAGCACCGCGATAGGATTTTGATATTGAACCGGCGTTTTACCGTCGGCTCACCGACGATATGCTCCGCAAACGTGTCAGTATCACCGCGGATGCGGTGCACCGACAGCGCGGCGCACAAATGCAACTACGAGCTTTTTAACCGCAACAATTTTAGTATACGCTATTGGAGCTGGAATTACCGCGGCTGCTGGCACCAGACTTGCCCTCCAATTGTTCCTCGTTAAAATATTTAAAGTGTACTCATTCCGATTACGAGGCCTCGTAAGAGTCCCGTATCGTTATTTTTCGTCACTACCTCCCCGTGCCGGGAGTGGGTAATTTGCGCGCCTGCTGCCTTCCTTGGATGTGGTAGCCGTTTCTCAGGCTCCCTCTCCGGAATCGAACCCTGATTCCCCGTTACCCGTGACAACCATGGTAGTCGCAGAAACTACCATCGAAAGTTGATAAGGCAGACATTTGAAAGATGCGTCGCCGGTACTGGACCATGCGATCGGCAAAAGTTATCCAGATTCATCAAAATTAACGACTTCGGACGCGAGGCCCTCCGTCGATTGGTTTTGATCTAATAAAAGCACTCGTCCCATCACTGGTCGGAGTTCTGATTGCATGTATTAGCTCTAGAATTACCACAGTTATCCAAGTAACTGAGTAAGATCTAAGGAACCAAAACTGATATATTGAGCCATTCGCGGTATCGCCTTAATACGGCTTGCACTGAGACATGCATGGCTTAATCTTTGAGACAAGCATATAACTACTGGCAGGATCAACCAGGGAGCTGACAGTCACTCGCGGACGAATGTATCCGTCGTCGCTCGGACGAGAAACACGTCATCGACGTCGGCGCTCGGCGCTGACGTCGAGTGATGCATACGTTTTTTTAAACTCGCCGTACGTGTGTTGTGTACGCACGCCTTCGTTTCGTTCGGTGCTGCGTGCGCGTTAGCTGTATATCTCAACTGCAGTCGCGACGATTCACCGATAGAGTTGGCCGCGCGCGATTTTAAAGCGCAACTCCTTAATTTCGATCGTTCCAACGAGACGCTGATCACTAATCATAATGGTGTCGTTTAACATGAAACGTTAACATTACGCGTTCACAGCCCGGTGTCGGTGAGACGTCGTCCGCGGCGGGGTTCTCGGGGTTCGTGCCGTTTCAGATTGCGCCAAGAGATGTCGTCGACTAGCGACGTGCATTCGCATTTAGGATGATCGTTTGAGTGTACCGACGATAGTGCGAAACTTTCGAATCGGTCGATCAACACTGTTAAATAAAATTTGACGGATTACGCGTCGGACAAAAAGCGTTCGTCCCCGTCTCGTTATACATAACAACAAACAAAACACCACCGGGACCCGACCGCACAACGAATACCAAAGCAAGTTGATACAACGTACGGCCGGATATATGATGGTCTGTTTGTGAACGTCTACAAGACAGAACAACACGCGATTCGCAAACACGCAAACAACACGAGAACAACACTTGTTTTTCCCTCCTCACACAGCAAAAACGCCTCCTCGTCTCGGTCGTCCCGTTGGTGACACAGGGAGATGTGTGTCGATTCGCGCTCCGCGCTCTCATCCACACACACCCGTCCAGTCCCATGTGCATGCCGAGCGTACCGCCGGCGGGCCGGTACACACATGTGCCTT
>DWIY01000431.1:0-13475 GCA_018248615.1 Erynnis brizo brizo
ATTAGATATAGATATTTTTAGTAAATTATAGTCGAATATCGACTACTGGGCGACCACTAGTTATTATTAAAAAGATAACTTTTGTTAATTTTACTTTATATATTTATACTCTATGAACTCAATATGCCACTAAATTTATAATCTACTGTCAATAAGAAGAAAATATCTGAAGAAAATAAATGCAATTTATTATTTCAAGAAAACGATTTATCTTAGCAGACATTACCTTACATTATACGTTTATCGTTTCGTGACGTGAAGCAACCAAGGTCTGTGTATAATTCATGATTACGAGAGCGAGTGGCACTTGTGTACAAATAACAATATGTCACTCATTCGAAACAGAAAACATTTCCACAATATAAGTAGGTATCAATATAGCTCCGATTAGTTCATTACTTGTGATTAGACATTACAATGAACCGAATGACATTGATCGCGCGTTTTTGCGACACAAGGCGAGGCAGCCACGGTACGTTGCGCCGATCGGTTCCAGTTCCGAGAACCATACGTCTCGATATCTTGCTAACTTACGAACACATTTTTTAGGCACCGTAATTATTCGCTGCACACGCGATATGACGTGTTCGCGGGCAGTTGCCGTATCTCGGCCGATTATTCACGCGATTTCAATATCAGCTATCTGCCAATCGGTCGGCCGCGTCCACCAAATGCATCCACCCCCGCATCGGAATTACGGTCCAAGTTTAGAGCGAAAATTTTGTTCATCCTTAATCAACAATTAAGCTCGTCGAAACTTTCAAAACATTTAAAGTTTAAACCCTTAATTGAATAGAACGTTTGTACTTTCTACAATACAGATTGTATGCGCTTGTAAATTTCTTTCTAGAATAATTCCGTAAATGAAAAATCTAACCAAATTTTGGTGGGCTAAATGAGCGCAATCGATTTAAAAAGTGTAGTCTTAAAAACGGAGATTCCAGTTTCGGCACGCGCAGTATGACTGAATCGTCGAAGCGCGGGCATGCACTCGGTATTTTCATTAAAGAAGCCGTCTCATTATAGACGTGCCTGGCGTGCTCGGAGCCTCTGGTGGCAATTAACGCGGTACGAAACTTTATTCAATCCGTTGTCGCGCCCGCCGCCGGTGGCTGCGCCCGAGGAAATTATTCCCCGTCGCGGATTCCGCTTCATTTGCAGGGCGCTCAGCTCCTCGCGTTTCCTGCTCCCCTAGTACAGTACTTTGACAATAGTTTCTACAACCGTCGTCTATATCATGCAGGCCAACAGGCCAAGTTCTTTTTGTGAATAAAAAAATTTTAATGCACATAAACCTATTTATTTACATATCTAGTTTATCAAGAACTTAAGTAGGCTTATATCATTTGTCCACATTAAATTGGTAATAAACAGTCCCCGATCTAAGATTGTAGTGTAAATAAATGACCGAGTGACAAATAAATCTTCATAAACAGTTCATTTGATGAAGCATGAATAAATGAATAATTTTTATAATAAGACTATAATGACCGCAGTCTTAGGCTGCGTTTCCACCAGAGATGTGCGAGGATGCGTAGCGAGGGTTGTTTTTGAAGAACCAATAGAATTGCTTCATTTACCTAGCCTAGCTTAGCACATCTCTGGTGAAAACGACTTAGCGGAGCGAGGTTGCGTTTTTGAACGCATCCCTCGCTACGCATCCTCGCACATCTCTGGTGGAAACACACCCATAATCACACAGGGCAGCACTGCAGTTAACCAAAAGAATTCTAAATAATACTTGGCGTTCCGACACGAGCTTCAAAATGTGAGTTCGGGAAAATATATATTGCATTTCACGTTGTAGAAAATGCAACGCGCATTCTCCGTTGTACTTTTTGTTCTTACGCTTCTCTTTTCTTTCTTTGTTATTTTATTAAACTGCGTGTAGGTACTCGGATTCTACTCCATTTTATAAGCACTTGTGTTCTCTTTTCTTTTGAACATGGCTTTGATATCATAAAAGTTTCATGAAATATTTTATGCAATAACATGCAAGGCTGTGAAATTTTTCTTCGGGCAATTTAAATTCTTTTACAAGGGAATCACGTGTGTTACAAACATAAAAATAACTTCGTAATGTGAGCAATTTTATAATATGTCTGCTCTGTACTTTGATCATTTTAATACACATAGTCAGATACCTACTTATGTAAATCCTCTTGTTTGATAACATAGAATACCTACTCAACGAGCAAAGATTATCATGTGGGTCATATCATTATGTTAATGTCAATGACGCTAATAAATTAATAATTATTCATTCATATAATTATTTATAAATACTAGGTACCTATTCAGATAATACCAATATTGAAAATATTGTAGATATAAAAGAGTTTAGTTACATATAAAAGAATTATCGAATAACATTAAATTAAAAATTTAAAACACCCCCGACACAATCAAACATGTCTAAAAACACTCGCCCGTCGCCTTTCATACAAAAAAAAAAAACTAAATTGAAATCGCTTCATCCGTTCGCGAGCTACTGTGCCACAGACAGTTGACAGACAAACAGACACCCCTGCTTTTGCGTCGGGGGTTAAAAATATGAATGACTGGTTAGACTAAATTGTGCTTCAATTAAAAAATTCATGGTTTTTTAGCGACAAGCAAGTTCCCATATATATTTATATAATGGGAACATAGCAAGCCGAAAGCAAGATATAATCATGATTATTCTCAATCGACAGAGTGAATAACAACTTCAAATAAGTTTCATATCGGGTACAATCTATTTACATCTGTTTTATTTGAATTGTACCGCTTCATACGGCCAGACAGGCACATAAATAAGCAATTAAGACAATTTGCTGGGCGCGCGCGTTGCTGTTACATTTCGAACATTTATCTGATAAAATTGTCACCGTGATAAAAATAAACGTTTACTTTAGAGTGTACTCTAAGATAATTTTTATACCACTTACATCGGTGGCAATGTACTGAAAATTATTTATTTATAGAATTTTCTATGTTCTTGGATAATTTTAGAAATAAATTCTATCAGTTGTATGGTTGATAAATAGAATAAAGAATAAAAAAATTTACAAAGTATCGGCAGAATTGTTTAAGTCCCTATAAAATTTACGCACATACTATGCACATATATTATTTACAATATGGCAACGCATCAAAAATTAATACCGACTTATTAAACTTGTTGCAAGAATAATAAATTCTGCAATCGCTTTATAATAATAATGAACAATTACATAGGTAGTCGGCATTACACATTAAGTTATATGATACTCGTAGAATTATACTTATTACGCAGAATTCATGATCTTTACACTTTACACCTAAAAAGCAAATATGTTTACATTCTGTTACATAGCCACTTTTCTACAAAGATAAATAAGCTAGACTTTACCTAAATTAAAACTTATTTTCTCTTTTGTGTAAAGAATTATAAAGCAGCGAAATAAGACTCACATTTGCGTTAAAACGGAATGAGAGAATTGAAATTACGGTCTCTAAACAAAGCATTATTTAAACAGAAATTTAAATACTCGTGGCTTCGCAACTTGTTCCCTTCGCAGAGCAACGAGAGGCGGACTTGGCCACCATCCAGCATAATAATAATTATGTTTAACATGTTATGTGTCACACGTCAGCGGTATATATTTAAGATTTTAAATAATTAATTTTTCATCGCGCTAACAACACTTTTAATCCTTCTCCGATGACCTAATTAAAATTTGTTTTCATCACCTGTTCTTGGTGCATGGGTTTGTTTAATTGATTGAAGTTTGTTTAATTAATTGAGTTTAAAAGAGGATAATTAAGAATTTTAAAGTTTGTTACAACATAAATAAATATTTAGAACGTAGCTTATTTTATTTGTATGGATAATTCAACGCACGCACTTATCTACGTACATATTCTACTTTTTAATAGAATAAATAGATATCTTACATGTATTCCTGATATACCTATTTGATTTACATAATTGATATACCTACTTGTCTTTGGAGAGACAAAAATGCTCATAGCTGCGTGTTCGAAGACATGATCGTTAAAATAACTTAGGTTTTAATTACGATATTACTCGCAAACAGACACATCTAACACTCTTTTTCTCATACCGGGCGCCTTATATCAAAAACCGATTCTTAAGGAGTAAACTCCAAAAATATATTATTATGTTCGTTAGCACTGTTACTGCTAAAGCAATTAATTATATATATCCAGATGATAATGATTAAGTAATAATTAGACCTGTTACATGAGAGTTGGCATAGACTCCGATAACAGAATTAGTGCGCGGTCTTGGTCGAGTGACGCTGCTATGTCATTTCTCATCACTATAAATCGTAATTTTATCAGCAATTACGCGCTGCTTTTTATTTTTTCCCGCATTGATGTAAGGAATGTATTAAGAAAGCTTGAGCTTAAGCCATTTGTTATTGTTCCTTTTATCTGACACCTTTTACAACAGTCTATGGTTTGCAGTGGCACTTAACATCCGATGGCTAACATGCTCATTTGTTGCAGAATTACTATACAATAAAACGACTGTTATCTCTACTTGCCACATTATTAAGTTAACATTAAAAATAAGTTGAATAGAAACTTCATAGCAAAGCGTAGAAATGTAGCAACTAATAACTGGTAGTGCCCACGCTAGCGTAACGAGCGAAATCTTTGTTCAACAATATTCAATAGAGACCTCCTTTCCCGTTCTCAAGAACCTAAGTACTTTTTCTTCGAAATACGCCTTCTGTCCTATTCACATTTTGTAGTAAGTATTACCATCTTCCCCTTAATACCTACTGTTGTTTTAAATATTGGTACAACTGGAATTCCGCACAAATATTTATTAGCGTTATGTATGTCCATTAAAATATATCGGAAATCGAATTCCTCCGCATACAAAGTGGATGAACCGCGCTAAACGTTCAGAAAACATTTTCTTCTTTCGAAGTCGATCTTATGTTCAAATATGACATGAGTCACGCGACAAGAACATAAAAGTTTTATACAATCTCGGAACAGTTTCCGTCGGAACGGATTGTGATAGGCGTTGGCGGGCAAACACGATTGTGCGCTAGAGACATTTCACTTGAAAAAATTGAAATAGCCCGAGTATTTCTGTTTTGGCGCGGAGAACGCTCGTCGACAAAATACATCGTGTTTTTGGCTTTGATTCGGTCCTATATTCGAGAAGTTGTAAATATAAGTGCCCGGCTCAAGCGTTTCGATGAAAAACTATCGGCTCACAAATAGACGTCCGCGATTGCGTGGGCGGCCGAGTCGCATCAAAATATTTCGGGTAAACTTTACGAATTGGCTGACGATTAACTGGAATTTCGGTTGAGTAATTTTCCCTCCACATAAATATTAGCTGCGGTAACACTTTGAGATTAGTTCAGCGTGGTGTCTGCCGGGGATCGGTAAATAAAAAAGTTTATAGTAGAATTTTCATCTGAGAGAAATATTGCCCGCCAGTTTTCTTTTGTGTCTTATTTTTGAATGTTTGTATAGTCTACAAATGCGAGGGGAATAATAGTGTTTGTGCTTCAATTAAGCTTAGTAAATTTACTATGAGTGTTAATTTGAAACAGTGCCCTTTCATCCTTGAAACGAGTTGCTCCGCTCAAATATTTGGCCACGGGTCGGAAACAAAATAACAACATCAATAAATCCAACCATTCCACTCGGCTTATGATATAGGGCTGATGAAACATCGGATATTAATATAACGCGATAACAGGCAACGTTCAATTTTTTATACGGATTAAATAACGAGTTCGGAATGCAATTATTAAAATCTGAATAAAATTAACATAACAAAACCGAGTTCGCAATATTTTATGAATAATTTATGAGGATGTTAAGTTTGTGAGCTAAATCGGTGACGAGGTGAACTGTTCGATCGGAGGTTTAAACAAAGGCAATGAAGCGTGGCGGGCGGTAACCCTAGCCGCATGTCAACTCGAATAGCCGGGTTTTGCGGCGCGCCGACGAACGAGCCGGGAATCCGTGCGAGCTCTAATACTAGGGGAGCAGCGCACCGAAAGTGGCGCTCGTGACGCGAACAGCACAAACACATACGCTCCGAAACGCGGACAGACGCGCCACGCTGAATCGATACGGGGGGCATCCTCCCCGGGTCCCATCGAGGGGATGAATTTAAATTATTCACAGCGGGTATAACTGCGTGCCGCCGTCTTTAACAAACAAATTACGTATGCGCACCTAATAACGCGATACACGCGCTCAGCTTCTGGGCCGTGGAGACCGAGCTTTCAATTATAACTTGGTAGATAAGCGACGTAACTCCGATCCCTAATTACCTTCTACACGTATCTGCCCCGCCGCGTCCTGAATAAGCTAATTACATCAAGTAACTTGTAATGATGATGCTAGTTCTGTTGAACAACTGGTATTTCTCTTTATTATGTTATTTTCGCGTCATCATATTAGAAACGATAATAAAACGAAGTATCATAAAAATAACACTTAACAAGTTTAATTATAAGCCATATAGTCTATAGGTAACAAAGATAAATGTAAAACGTTTATTATTTCACTTAGAAATTTTACAATGCGTAAACACCTTAATGTTCGATTTTAATCTCATGCACTTTCAGATAAAACGACGTATCAATAAAAGAGCGTGAGCCATTTCATGGAAGCACGAATACTGCGCGATGGAAAATAATATAGCGACGAACAAGGTTTGGATCAAGTTGCGAGTTCCCGAGCGCAGCTTGTTCAATCCCAATCATCTGCCC
Source organism: Erynnis brizo brizo (assembly GCA_018248615.1). NCBI lineage: Eukaryota > Metazoa > Arthropoda > Insecta > Lepidoptera > Hesperiidae > Erynnis > Erynnis brizo. Next base: position 6,741 of record DWIY01000431.1, read on the forward strand.
TAAACGCCGACACAAAGTAAGAAAAGTAGGGAGCATAAAAGCGTCAAAGAGATTGAATATCGATTGTTCAGTCGACAGCGATCCGGCGAGGGGAGGGGATCCAGGACGCGGGGCCCTTCCGCCCGTGACAATTTATGTTATTGGCCCTGCCTGGACGCCGGTGATACGGGACCCTCACGTGTAATTGTTAGTTCGACCACAGGATATTGGGGAATTAAACGCGCGCGGTGATTGATTAAGCGGCGATAACGATTATGGCCGATGCTATTGCGGCCTCCGATGAAAAATGAGTGGGAGCCGCCCGATAATGTTTCCGATAATTAAGTACCGTCTCGCAAAACAAACTCGTTGAAAAGTGAATTAAAAAGGCCGTAATCTCCCAGTTTCGGAGAATAAAAACATGCAGCGAACGAGGCTGCCACTCGCTGGGTTACAGATTAAGCCGAAAGATCAACAAATATATTTTAATCCGACCCAACAGCATTCTCTCGCATTTCCGGCGGCAAAAACTCGACACATGGGTGAGAAAAAACCGGAGTTATTATCTTAAGTCGAACCCAACAGAACCCATTAGTAAACAACACGAGCACAAAAGAGGGCAAAATAGCAGCTTATAAAAAACGTAACAAAAAATCGCCTTTTGATCCCGGCTCCCCTATATTGCATTTGTGAAGGTTTTATTGGTCGCCGGACTAGTCGGCCGACTCGATTTGTTGATTTTGTGTAATCTTTTATGAGGTTTATTTTATTGCTATTGCTCCGATACTATCGGATCGGATAGCGCTCGAAATCCGGTATCGAGTTAAGCTTCGCTGAATCATTACTAGTACTGTCGGCGCTTTACTTTTTGCGTTTTAAAAGTGTTTGAATTATTCCGATTTGTATTTCAAACTCGTGTTAGTTTTTGTTTCGATATTGAGCAATATTTCAATGTGTGTTATAAAATTTAAAACATTTTATAGAGAAATTAATATCTGACGAATATTGAAAGCTATACGATGTTAACTCAACATGCAATATGTTTATTAAAGGTTAATAAATAATACACAGCACTATAGCTACGTTTACTGTGAAGTAAACCTTTAGCTTTAAATGTAAATTATATAACTATCAACAAATTCATTTTAATTAGTATTAATATTAACTTAATCGACTACTTCAATTATCCGGGTTAGATCCTATGGTTGATCACCATAAACAATACAATAATCTACAAACGTCTCTAAAAGACTATAAAATAATTTGAATTGCACTTTGAATATATAATATTAAAAATCTTTAATTCAACGTTCTTGTTACAGGTTGCAGGTATTATGCATTAGGTATTATGTAAACATCACATTTCTTTCATCGACTACCCTTGTGTATTAATTTATTATTATCCCATACGGATATAATACAAAGGGATGGCTGGCATACAGATGGATACAACTTTTTTCAAAGCTGAACTGCTTTTAGCCTTTTATGTCATCAGTTCGAGGAAGAGTAATTTGATCGGGATTACTAATTTAACAAGAGGAGCTATCCAATTTATGAAAAACTTTATTCATCACATATATTTAAAAAAAATAAGATCATAATATTACTACAATACCGCAACCGTAACTAATAGACTAACTTGAAAACATTTCACTATAATGACTAACTCTAATTTGCGGGTTCATTAAAAAGGATTACACATGCAAGAGAGAGTTAGTATTTGAGCAAACATGGAGGGCGCGTTAACGCGGCAATTTGTTGTAGAACTTTCCACTCAACAATCACATGACAGTAGTACCTACTGCGAATTACCAGGCAACACAACAACCTTTACTATTCTTCTTAATATACATAAAAATTAAATATAATCTCGGACGGATAATTCTTCGTGTGAAGCCAATTTTTTCTGTAGATACTATCTTTGTTATAAGTTACATATATAAAACTTATAAAAATAAAGAAATTACTAAATTAAAATAAAACTTAATTTTTAGAACCTTTTTTATTAAAAGAATAGATAGTTAAAGCATTAAATGATTACTCTATTTCACTGGGAAAGATGTATGAAGAAATATTGCAACACAACACACCGATCGGTATTTGAACCAGTTGTACGATTTTGCAAACTTATTTTTGCAAAAACAATATCTACACGTAGTAGACGTCTCATTAACATTTGAAGACCGCATTATATCGTGTGATATGAATAGAAATTATGGTTAATACAAAATCTTAATGTGAATCTTACAAACATGATCATAAATGCGAATATTTGTATGCGTGTGAATATTGTGATAAACTGTAAACTATTTTGTGGGAAAACTGCTGAACGGATTTGAACGAAACCTGTAAACGAAACGTACTTGTTTACGAGTAGTACAAAAATAGTTTTTAAGCTTAAGGATATTTTATATCTTCTGAAGTGCCCGCCGTTCTCGCGGGAAGTAACTAAGAAAATAGGTTTTTTTATAATATGTTTTAAAGAAAATATGTTTTTTCAACTTTTTTCATATGTTTTATGATATGGTATTACCAATTAATTTTGCTACTTACTAATTTACATTCTACTTCATTAAAATATACTAGTAGCACAGCAAAATAGAAGATAAAGTAATGTTTGCCGAGTACCTACCTACACATCGGGAGAGCGCGCGTTTATGCGACAAATCTGTTCTGGAACTTTCCGCTCTAACAACCCAGGTAGCGCCAGCTGCGGACTGCGGCCGGTCAACAAAACAACCCTCACTAGGGCTGCCCACCCTCTGTGTCTGAATGGGAAGTTATATTTTTTATACATTCAACAGCATTCACATATTTACGCTCTTTTCACGTTAAAGCGCTTTGTACTCAATATAAATTAATGTCATATTAACATTGGTATTGAATACTGTATTCCACTGTGTATTCCACTCGATGTTTCATGATAACAAAAACATTCATTAATAGCAGCAATTAAAGCAGAGCAGCTACGTCCGTTCTGTGATAAAACTACATTATATACTAGTAACTAGGTAGTAAATATTTAAGTAAGGCAAAAACGTAACTGAACAGCTCATTCCTCTATTTTATTATTGCAGTTTTTATAGTAGGTAAATGAGTAGCAAACAGACACAAGGCTGGCACGAGTAAAGCACTCTAGGCGATCTATAATCATTTTTAGCTCAGTCGGTGGGGATTTTTGCCTTGCAAAAGGCATTGAAAAAAACATATTTGAGCACCTTTAATCCAAGATGGTGGCCGGAGCGGTCACACCTTAACCTTAAGGTCACAAATTTGAATTTTTCATTAGGGTACAAACCTAAACAACATATTATTATTTTAAAATTGTAACTACACCACCTCTTGCAAGTCAAAGGCTTTTTTTTCGCCCCACAGACTGGGCTACTTACTTGTAGATAATATTGCGAACCCTACGTCCCACTCGAGATCGTCGGCTAAATGCGACCGGATCTCAACACAGCACTCGACCCCGTCAGTTCCGTGCAGAGAAACACCGCGATACTTAAGTGGATTTATCACAACTAGCCACGAGAAAGTCAATTCTACAATAAATACGGGGTTAGTAAAAGCCGACCCTTTTACGACAGCGAGCGTCAACCTACCCGATATTTAGTGGTCATCAACTCATCACAGCTACAATTCCAAAGGAACCACAGAATTTGTTAAGCATTTTCTACATCTAAAAATGTTTAAATTTTTAATAAAGTGCACATTTATCATCGGTTTAAGTAACTAAAATGTCGGTTTTGATTCAGATTGAAAGTGGAAGCGTTATTGGCTTATTGCTTACACTTTTACAAATAAAAACAAGTATTTTCTTGTAATACGGCGGACTATGAGAACACAAAAGAATGCTCTACAAGCAAAGTTATTTTATTAGGATAGCGCTCCGAAGCAACTTTTTAATCTCGACTCAATGCTCAACTGTACACGAGTAGCGTCACCTTATCGAGAAAGATAATTAATATTGGAATCAATTTGTAACGGAGGAGTAAATATTTATAGCCGTTTCGATTGTTCGTGACATAATAAATGAGAATGTAACAAGCCGCAACGGTAATGCGAAGCGGAAATAATAATGGCGTCGGTGTCAGTAGCCGGCCGCCTCACATCCTAATTACGTCAATAATAATTACTGGTATAGCAGCTGCTGCCTATGCTCCGACACCTTGTTCACCGAAGCGACGATCTTTAACAATTTAAAACTCGCTTTTATAGTCAGCGCGGCCAATAAAACGCCGTCCGTGCTGCGCATTTCAACGATAATCCCCGCGCCTTTAAAGGAAACTGGCCATTCTTGTCTCATGCCAATTGACAAGGATGATTCTATAAACGTTCCGTTATAATCGAGTGTTCTTCTTCGAGACTATTACAAGAGTGAATTTAATAACTTTAACACTGTTAGTTAAAAAACGTATCATATTAACCATCTTAATACGCACGATCCATTGTTTGTTTTTTAAGATTGCACTTGCAGTTAATACTCGTATAAGTGAAATAAAGTCGAAAACCAATTTAGCAATGACATAAACAAGTCTACATGGCACTGCGTGTATTTATTCAGTCGTTAACGCGGGCTATGAGGCTGGATTTTCTCAGCGCATTCATGCATGTACGCCGCGGACGTGCAGACGAGCAAAAATAATTATCGAGGGGTATTTACGGCAATAATTATTGCGATTCGTTCTACCTTCCCTATGCCGTGGAGCTATTACGCCTCGGATTTATTTAGATTTATTTTATCGTGTCGGACTGGTCCAGAAGAGTGGAAAATGATAACAGCCAACTCGTTCGTATAATATATTTTTATATTCATAATTACAATTTCACTGTTTACATCTGTCTGTATCGAACCTCAGCCAGCTTACGACTCCCGTCAAATCAAGGTGGCCGACGTTTCCACGAACCGCGAACCGAGATTCGAAGAATAAATAAAACAATTTATTCGTTCACAATTTTTCAAAAAAGGGAGTACAACCTACTATTTTAATCATATGCTTACAGTAGAATTTAATAAATTCCAAAGTAGTTGATAATTTACATGTACGATACAAATACCGAGATTATAACGAAATTCGGGAAAGTCCCCCATCAATTTCATGTCTGCAATTTAAAATTCTATTCAATAATTTATTGTTTGAAAAATCCATTAAGTATTATGAAATTCATTATGAAAAATTCTCATGGATCCAAATGTGCGCTAAAAAAATATTTTTTGACTATCTTTTTAAATAAAAACTTTCTACTTTCAGTTTATCTGTTGTCTACTCATCACAAAGCAAATTTCAATTGAGTCCACATTACGAGAGAACTCCAAAAGTAATTTGTATAAATAGCCCATAAATCTACTTGTTCAAAACTTTCGCGGCAAACAAGAATAAAATCGTTTACGAAAATTTAATTAAAAATTATGAAAACAACCTCAAACAATAATGAGAAGAAAGTAATATCGGCCTTTGCGTGCCGAGTACGCACTTAGAACTTTTATTCTTATATAAATTACTGTATTGTTTCAGTTTGGAGGAATTTTCGAGATTATGATATTATAGGCATGTGCTCGGAACATCGATCACAGTTCGCTATGTATTTAGTTTCTTAGAATTGGCAAATTGGTGGCAGCTTTTCGTATAATAAAGTAATACAATATAAAAGAGACCTTATATGTAGTGTAATGTCGTTGAAAGTGTTTAAAAAGCGTGATACACATTCTGAGGATAAAAGCCAAAAAAAATCTAAATTTTATTTTTATACCTGGTTATTTGCAATACAAAAAGAAATCTATTGGATATTATAGTAACTACTAACTTATTTAAGTTATAGTACTATTTTTTGCAAAAAATATCTACCGTTCTTTCATAATTATTTTAGGACTTGGCTAAATCTTATTACCCGTGGGCCAGATCTGTATTTTTGATGTTCAGATATTACAAATAATCGATGAATCATGATCGATTAATTTACAATAAGCGAATAATAGTAGAAATCGGATTAATAGTTTATTTTTTAACGAAACAATAATATGTATCGATAAATTTGTAAACCTCGGCGTAACATCTCTAATTTTGAGGCAATAACGACGAAATTAAGACGGCCTCACTGTTTCGAAGCTCCCACTTAATGACATTCCTATCATTAACTGTCTATTCATTTAATATCGTTTCAAAATTATTCGAAATGGAATTCGCATTTAAAGCTTTGTATCAAAATTGTCAACGAAATCGTCAAGAGTTTTAGACATTAAATAGAGTTATAAATAATAGTTCAACAAATAGAAGACATCAAAAGACTTGCTAAAAATGTAAAGGATTTAGTGTAAATGTTTCAATCACAAAAAAATCTTTTTATATGTATAATTGTGGTTTGTGTTCTGTTACAACCAAACATAAATATACCATATTGCATTAATTATATGTATAAACGTTTTACCAACATCACCAACTAAATTTCAAACTTTTCAAAATTTATTGATGTATCTTTCACGTTCTCATAAATTCCAGCTCGACCCAATTCCTTCACTAAACATTGAGTATTGGAGAAAAACTGACGAAAACGCTTTAGCTAATCAGCGTTCGACTCAAAGCCACTATTGGCCCAAAGAAGACACGGAAAACACATCAAGCGAATAAAAATTAGCGCAGCAAACGCTTCTAAATAGGGATGTCGAAAAAATGTATCGTATCGATATATCACATCGTAACTGCATCGTATTCCTTTGTATCGATACGCGGAAATATCGCTTCCTTTTGAATCGATATA
>DWIY01000432.1:0-13469 GCA_018248615.1 Erynnis brizo brizo
CGATAACTTATATGGCAAAACAACGTTTGCGGGGTCAGCTAGTGTACGATATTTTCCTATTACTTTTCAACACGAATTGATTATTTTAATAAATACTTAGGTACATTGCGGAATTAGTCCGTCGATAAAATTAAAAGAGCCTAATAAGGAGCACCCATTTGTGTGGTTTATTGGCACCTGAGTATTATCTTTTTGTCATTTCTATCTATTCCCAATTCATTGGTATCTATCTGTGGTTATGGCATAGAAATACATCTCGAAAAAAGATATTGTAACAAATGGAATAAAATAACGTTGCAATTTTATTTTATAAAGGATTATGGGAGTGTTGACACAATAAAGTAATGAAATTTTTGAAGAAACATGTAGGTACAACGTTGGAGTTATTTTTTATTTGTACTATTTATCACTTTAACTTTTGTTAATACTGTTCTTATAGGATCCTAATTCAGGAAATATAAAAAATATGACTACAAATTTTCACGATATAATCTAACTGCAAGCAATTTGAGCGATTTTTTTGACATCATACAGTTTTTATTTGGGTGTGTCCCCACAATGGGTGGGTGAATATAAGATGCAGTAAGCAGCAGAAAAAGTAAGCAGTTTCTTTGGAATCACTCAACAATAGGACGGGATAATAGAGACGTTAGCGTAAGTGGCTCGCTTACATGCAGGAAGTCACGCAACGCCCTGACGACGTCTATAACAAGTGAACCCTACTGCATGATGAATGCATCTTAACATATTTTTTACTTCAATGAATAAGACTGTTATTTATAGAGATGTGCCGACTACGACTTTGTCTGATTAGCCATCTATCTGAATCGTTTGACTTGGCCAACTGTGAATAGTAATTTTTTTACTTACGAGTATATCTGCCTTTTCATATATTTCCCTATTATGGAAAACCGAATAATAAAAGGAAAATAAATTTTCGTCTTAAACAAGCTTCAATACTTACAAATCCATAATTACCAATAGTTTACGCATTTTTTCATTATTTGTTAGTATTGAGCTTAAGAATTGATATTCAGAAGATATAGAATTATAACTATGTACTTCTATATGTTTCATTTTTTTATTCATGGGATCTTTACGGATCTTCCGAAAAAAAATCTGAAAAAAGAAAATGAAAATTTGGTAAATAGTTTCGTCACAGTTACGTTGGGAGGTCGTGTCAGGAATTCAAATACCGAATTTCAAATACCCGAAGTCAGTAGGTACACGTACACACAAATATGCATTGAGGGGTACAGGGTAAGCGACGATTTTCGTCAATCGCTCGAAACAAAGCAAGGGGTGAATATTAAAGGGCTCACAGACACTCGAGGTGGTTTTTCATCAGGCGACGAGACACCAGCGTGCCGCTTTCAAGCCCACCTTTTGAGATTCCGCGCAAGATTAGGCACTAGTTCTTATGGTGTGACCTTAGGGATGTGTAGGACGCTAAACTGTATCGATAATTGAGTCCTAGTTTCCGAAGTTATTAAAAATTGTATCATTGATTATATGCAAAAAATGTTGTGAAGACCTATCGTGTAACCCTAACTGTTAAACCGTTGCTTTCACAAAATACCTAATCCAAATATAATCAATTTCGAATGTCGAACGACAACGTTAGGTATGTGCCTCTTATTGCTCGTATCTCATAAACGTATAAAGTATCCTTGTGTAAAAATTAAGTCATTTGAGGTCCTTTAATGTTCAGAAATTCTGTTTCTAAATGACTTGCAGATCGAGTGACTCTATAATTAATTAAAACATATTATGAACTATCCGCCTTCACCTATAAAGTTATTAACCAAGAAAAATTAAAAACGGGTAAGTTTAAATAAACTACTCACTGTTGCGAAATTGAATAGTTCCGAAACTTATTTTACGGTCGGTATACGTGACTGTTAACACAAAAGCTAACATCTCTTTTTATTTAACTTCTTACTCTATCGCTTCACAACTTTAAAGTAACTACCTCATATTTAACTTCTTGTTTGAAGTTATCTAACAATTCCTATATTTTTAAACTTTGCATCGAGCATGCTCTGTTATTCATACTTAAGTTCTTTGACATCGTTTGGTTATTAGCAAGATTTTATGATTCAATTTGTTATTTACTTCTGTTCAGTTTAATATTACCCCTCAGAACTTTTAAGTTAATGTGTTTGAATTTTTGAATTAATAGTGTGTACAATTAATTAATTACTAAATAAATTTGATAAACAACGAGTAGATTTTATCGATAAATACACAGATCCATCACTAGCTCGTTATGGCACGTCATCACCCGGCGATGATTCAGCGTTCTCAATCCAAAAGCCTTTTACGATTTCACTCTTTCATTCGACTCGCACCGATTCGTGTCTCAGTGGCTCTTACGCAGTTGTCTTGTATAAAATGTGATCTTTTGGTCCATTCACCAGTATATTTTACAGATGAACCTTCATTTTGTATCGATTAATTGTTATTTTTTTATTCATGACAAAGATTTAGTATTTCCATACATTTAACAGTTTAAGATAGGTCTTGTGTTTTGTAATCGATTATTTTTTGTTCTGTTTTTTCAATGCACAGGTGATATTACAAAGTGGATGTGACGTGTATTTTGCTAAAGTGAAGCAAAAGTAATTAAACATACTCGTAGCATTTGCTTGATGTCACTGCTACGAGCTCTACGATGCTACGTCGTAGCACTCGTAGCCGAAGTCTTGCAAGTTTGACACGAAACTAATATCGCAGTCTTCTGCAACACGTACTCGTGACTAACTAGTTCATATAAATTACTCGGATTACCAATATTGTACTGACAAGACTTGTTTTATCTCGTCTCGTCTTGTCTTGCTACGAAACACCCAAATTGGTGGGGGTTTTAGCGGTAACAAAACTTTGTTACATTAAGTACAGAAGTTTTACACCAGTCGGCCAATTTAAGTTCACATTGTGTAGTTAAAACTGTTTGGAGTTTATGAAGCAGTCTTGGTCAGCTGTTATTTTGAGCAGGTAAATTGTAAATACGAAAAGATCTATACAAAGATTTGTAGTAGTTATAGAACATGATATTACACTGCGTTCCCTGTAAGACTAGATAAAAGTACTAATTATTACAACTAAAGTCTAATTAGTAATTACTGATCGTAGCTGGGCCTGAAGCATAAGCAAAATTTGCTTATACAAATTCATGTATAAGCTAATTAAAAGGCAAATTGATGCCTCTAATCCTCCACTAATCGACGCCACTCGAACCATTCCGGGCATTATTGAGACAAATTATTGAGTTACGGATGGTTTATAAAAAATGTCACTTTTTGCCATCTACTTTACACCTAAAATAAGATTTAATAACGACTTAATTTGTTAATTCCTATAATCCCGTTCTGAGGGCATAATTTCCCGTAATCGCGGTATTTCCACACGCTAAATTCCCGCTCGCAGTGGGGAACAATACGCCACTATCTCACACAGCCACTGTGGCTCGATAGTGTAGAGGTAAAATGAATTACCGTAATGCGTTGGTGCGTATAATAATACAATAGATTGAGTTTCACTGTGCTATTTACAAAACAATGGCGTGTTTATATGAAAATTTACGTTCTAATCTTGAAAGGAAAATTCAGTTAAGGAGCTAATGTGAACTATTCTATTCTATCTGTACATATATGTATAATATAATGTTAACTATTCTATTCTATTATATCCCTGAAAGGATTTTTAAAAATATAGGTACATAAATTGACTATCGTAGGACGAACATGACAGATATTTTAAGAACCTAAAGAAGTCGCTATATTTTATTAGTGTATTGAGTATCAAACGGGCATGCAGCCTACCTGATGTTAAGTGATCCCTGCCCATGGAATCTACATTTAAACTGACTGCATCTCTAAGCATGGTACCGTTTGTTTTAGGCCACCCCTAAAGTGTTTGTAGAATAGTTTCTATTATACCGGATACGGGGATTAACAAAATACGTACGTCGTACGATTTTTTTTTATCGCTAGACCTGGGCCTGAAAAAGCTGTAAGGAAAAAATATAGGTTATAAATATGATTCACAATGGCAATTGAAAATATTGGCTTGCCTTCCTTTTTGCTAATTTTAGTAGGTAAGTACTCATTCAAAGACATTTAACATTAGTTAACATATTGAATGTCTTTGTACTCATTATATTCTCCGAAAATTCAGAGAAGCATGCGCCATCTGTTAATGGAGTACAGAAAATAAAATAGAGGGCTCATTTTAGATACGATCCTGCAAAAGTTGTCACTGGAATAAGCGCCATCTAGGGGCATTTTTGACAACTTTTATGATATAAAGCAATTTTCTTTTCAAAATTATAAGCAGTTCGAAGGTTTTCCTCGAGGTGGCGCTTTGGTATAGTTTACAGCCTTTTATTTACAGTAGGAACCAACTTATTCCACCAATAGATGTGCTTGGCAAGAATAAAAATTGTTTATTAAACGAGTTAGTCATAATAATCCTCACTTGAATAACAAAATTCCATACAAATCCTTCATATATTTTAATGGGATCTATCTTTCCATAATATAAAATTTCATTTTTATTATTAATTATACTTAAAAGATAATAAGCAAATAAAAAAGTAAAATTATCTATACTTTATTGTAATAAGGTATCAAATGTTTTACTCCTCAGTACCAAGAAGGATATACCGAGTCAAAGGACCAACTTCAATCATTAAAGCGGAGAAGAACTTAAACTTTTAACGAGACCGCGATTTACAAGAAAAATCTCATTATGCTTAAGCGTTCCTATACTTCTGCCGCCTTTCCCTTTGTAATAACAAGGGCGTATTAATAATTACGCAAAATTAACGACAGAAAGTTTTTTTGTCTTCTGCAATAATAAAGCGGTCCTTAATGAGGGCTGAAAATTACCGAGGGTATTATTTCACGGTTCAAATATTTTATTTTACAGGCGGCCCTACTTCTAAGGGTTGAGAGATAAAGAAAAATAATAAAAAAACATTGGAGCCAGTCACAAAGGGCCTCTTAACGTCCTCTCGTTCAAGGAGGCTACAGGAGCGGCTGTTACGCATTAAATATAATTTCTTTTTTTGTAATGCTCAGTTCTTTTGGTGGAATCTTCCATCTGTAAACTCACCGTTTCTTGGGTTCTGTCCCTAAAGAGTGCGTAACCCTGCTATTGGGTTCTCGCTGTCTGTCCGTTCGTTCGTTTGTCACAGTTTTCATATTTTGAACCGCAATACGTTTCAGACTTTCATGTGTGTTTTGCAATTACTGGTACTACAAATAATACAAAATTTCATATTTATACAAAGTTTTATCATTACTAAAGGAGTCCAAGAAACGTATAAAGAAAGTGTATACTATAATTAATGCTGAGGTTACTCTTAACAACACTAAAGTAAAATAACAAAAGGTTAATATCTATTTAATACAGACGGAACCATTCGTGCATGAGCCCGACGCACATTTGACAGATTTCCGAGAGCTTTTGTTGCGAGTGTTGTCATCGCTTATTATAATATGGTCATTAGGTATCATGTTCTGTTTTATTTTGAGAATTATTTTTTAATTTCATTTTTACGAGTCCCCGGGAATGGCAAATGAATTTTGTCTCCGCTTTTCGCAAATATTATGAAAGCAAAAACATGTCTCACAACATTATGAAGTCCTTTGAATTATTTATTAACTTGAAGGCAGTGATATCGGTCCGTAGAAATTTTCTTACGTTTTCATGCCAATTATGTGAATTAGCTTTGATTATAATAATATAATTGTCTTATTGTCAAAGCATTTTTTCGTTGTTTCGTTTTGGCATGATGCTAAAAAACAAACAATCTACATTACATGTATAGCGAAAGCTTTGATGTTATTTTCAATTGGCTTAATAGAAACTTACCAACAGACAAGTTTTTGGCCGTGTCTTCGATATAGATAATCTTATTAAATATGAAAAAAACTATATTCATAATAGTTTTAAATTCCACACTACTAACTAGCGGTGTGGCCGACAAAAAGCATGACTTGAAACAATATTATAATCAAAACCCATAACGATGTTTGAACATCTATGTTTATTTACTTTTATTTTCGTTACAGCTATTAAAGTCTCCCATTTTTCAAGTGAGAATATAACTGCGAGCATTCAATTTATTTGGAGTCTGTGTTTGCCGAGGAGGTGCAGTGACCATTTAGAACCAAGTTACCTACATAAAAGTTTTGATTCAAAAATAATTGCCTTACTTATTTCCTCCCTCTTACTTTGTTTTGATAAGTACTCGTAACAGTTTGAAAATACAACATTTTCTTTGACTCAACTAAACAGGAATCTAAACGAATCCAACATAACCCATTCCTAAGCCAGGAAATGGAAATCAAAGTGTGCTTAGCGAAAGCACTCATCCGCTGTTAGTGCATCTAAATTGAAATCAAATGGCTAACTCGGGACTTTCGAATCAAACCGTTCTCCAGTCGGATGCCAATTATCGATATTGACTCAGGTCTGTTTCTTGATTGGGCCTGAATTCCTAGCAAGCGCAATGTGTATCCGCCTTGGTTACTATGTTGTTAGATCATGAAATAACTGTGGAATACTCTACTAAAATTTTGTATTACATAACTATACTTTTCAAATCTACATTATATTATAAACATGATAAAAGTCTTCAATTAAACAAATTTATTAGAAAATATTATGTGTTTAAAAAATAAAACTCAAATCCCATGCTACTAGCATGGGATTCGAGTTTAGCTAGCGGACCAGTGTTTTTAGTACATTTCTTGAATATGCATGCATGTATGCATAGCATGAATACGATCATCAAAATCTTCGTACGATAATCGTCAGTCATTAGTACCTATGTCAGTTTGTCTGACATCTCCCCATACTAATGGCACACGTTAACTATACAAATGCTTTGACGATAGTGTTCATCTGTTAGGATTTATTTCAGTTTTATCACTTTTCATACATTTCATTTCACAAAAGAATCATCTATGATTTCGAGATGATTAATTATTCACAAACAACACAATGGGTTTCAACAACATAAAAGATTTGTGGCAGTATTTCTAGCGGTTGTTACGGTTTCTACAACCTTCAGTTACTGCTAGTTCAGGTCCTCAAGTTTATTAATGACATGAAAATAGTTTAACGCATAATTAAGATAGTTTAGCATCCCTCTTCCATAATTATACGTTTTCATCATAAACTTAATATTAATACCTGCTAGATAGTGTTATGTTTAGGATATACAAAGCCCGGTCAAGTTTGCTTTTAAGATAACGAAGCAATTCTACTCCACGTGAGCTTGGATTTCTAGTCAGTCGCCAATTACCAGTGTTGACTCAGACTTGTTCCTTGATCGAGCAGGAATTTGGGAGCTTGTGCAATTATACTGCAGTTCGTACGAGCTGTTTACTTTCTCCAATTAATGGCTCAGACTGTTGGCTTGTGATATCAAAGGCTAACAGAACCCTCACGTAACAGGTTCAATTTTCGTCTTGTTACTTGAGATGCAAATAACAGAAGACGACTTTAGTTTGGATGTGTTTGTTTTGTAACTGATTGGTGTTGTACCTACATAATGACTTAAAGGTAATACTACTTCAAAATATTTTTCAAGCTCACAAAGGGTCTTTCTTTCTTTCTTTCTTGCTTAATTCCTCGTTTATTCTGCTTCTGCATAGTTAATGTTATTTTGAATGGTTGCAGATTTGACTACCAGTAAATCTGGATCAGTATTAGCATAGATTTTTTGAGCATGTAATCACAGTTTTACTAGCTAAACAAAAATGTTCCGTTGCGTCCAATTTTATGGAGTTCAAAATTCGTTTCCACCAAGCCTTGACTAACACAAATTGGCAATTCTTACAGCTAACGGTATTTGTCAAAAACATTGCTGTTTGCATTTACGTTACTCCCATAAGGAAGATCAGTATTTCGATTAGAGTCCACCCCTTTTATCTCTAGGACCATCTATGTCGAGGAGGGTATCCGAAGATAATACAGGAGCAGGCTTTGTTAGGGCCGCCCATGAAACCTTCATTAATCCAAACTTGTATTCATATCTTGATTTAGGGCTGGCTATTGGGCCCTCAGCTGTTTAGGTGTATCCTGTTTTACTACCGCTCGTATAATTTAGGATAGCCTTGGACGTTAGGAGATGTCAACTATTTTAGTTTGAGGACAATCTTTATGTTTTAGACATTGTATGTAGGTCGTACAAGATTTATTTTTTTAAAATAAAAATTGAAGCTTTTTACCATTCTTTGAAGCTCAACTGACAAGATTTCCTTCTTTCTAATCCTTCGTTGTCCATATCTCAATATCTCCTATCTCCTAATGTCTGTCTTCTATAGATTTCAGTCCACGTGGTCGGAAAGCGGCCTATGTTCCTTTGCCCAAGACATGGTCGCCTTTCGCCTTTTTCCCCATCAGTAATACATACATCCTTCAGAAGATGTTGCCAGACCATTGAGATTTTAATTTACCAACTACTATACTAGTGTAATAAAATTAGGTGCTCGTAATAACCAATAACTTGTTATAATTGAAGTCTGCGCTACAGTTCAATTTATTGGAGATAACATCAATGTAGCGATTCGTTTCTCAGAAACTCTCTTGGGTACGCCTGAAATTGTGTGTAACATTGTTCAAGTTTCTGAGCAACAAATAATTGCCGATACCTGATATATCATAAGTATGTGATACTTTTGTTAGAATTAATGTACGTTCTGAATTTAGAAACCTTCAGACGCTGAAAAGGATCGATCTTGTCGACACATTTTGTGATTATTGTGTAGCACGCAAAAGTTACATTTCGTTAATCGGTATGGAGTCTAATGTGAAATACTTGTACCAACAAGTGTAGCCATAACTATTATTGCTATGTTAGCAGGTATAATGTTCACTGCCTTATAATATGTTAATGTTTAATGGCTAACATAATAAGTGATATAGATCACAAGCGATAGAAGAAATTAAGTGACGTCGGGTGTGGACACCATGCTTAACCCTCACTTCCGGTAGTTATCCATAGATAGGAAAACCTCGCCGGAGGCTTTCGGTATTCGAGAACAATCGACACAGGTTGGCCATTAGACCGTATCGCCAATATGATACCAAATCTACATGGATAAATACCACAGCCTAGCAGGGTAATACCTATAAGAAGAATTGTCGACAATCATTCTATTTGTGATGATTCAATCAACAAAAATATGAAAAAAAAAAAACAGACATGAGCCAGAGACCAAGCCAAAAATCCTTATAATGTCCGGTCTCTTTCATAGCCCATACTAGCAAATTTATAGTGCTGGTAGTGTATGTAATAGCGGTACTAAACGCATGACAAAAACAAAATCATTCGTCTTCTGTTTTCTACGCCCTATTAACTTGAATAAGGGCCTTTGAATAGCTCGGGCTGTTCGGCTGTTCGCTACTAAAATCTTAGAGTATCTATACAAATCATTTTGATATTCTCAGATATTCCTATCTGATATTCTCTTGTTTCTATTAATGCGCATCAGTCTGGTATATTATGATTATCACCTCTTTTATGAGGCAGTTAAGAGTTATTCAGCAGTAACAAAAAACTTGGCAAACGAAGGTTTCCTACCATTGAATTATATTCATCCAAAGTTTTGGGACCAAAACACCGTAATATGAAACTGTACTATTGAGTACTTAATTCTGATGCAAACATATACTAGAAATAATATATTAAAAATAAAGTTAAACTAGACAAATGATGAGGCTTTAATAAGTTACACACAAATCTATTGATAGTATTTCGACTCCTGCATCAGATTATATTCAATAGTATAGAGTTACTTAATAATTAAGTAAACTATGCTATCCAATTATTAGGTACCTAATTAACGGTTACCTAATCATTGGGTAACTCCATACTATTGAATATCTGATGCGAGAGACGGATAATAAACAATCGATTTCTGTTTTACTAACGAAACCTCACCATATGTCTAGTTTAACAGTGATAATTAAATTTAACAGAATAATGCAGCATATTTCGCATAGCATGATAATTTTAAATTCTTTTTTTCCAAACTTTGATACCTATTTGTTGCAGAATGTCAACATATTCAGATAATTGAGTTAATTCCTAAATTTATAAACAGTACTTTTTCCATGATAAACGCTCTTCTGGGGAATATACTGATCAATGCATTTATTCCTAAATCATCTAACAAACCTGTAAACAAGTAATATTGAAGCACAACAGCTTCCTGTGTGTGTTTTAATATTCCCGTGGGATGTATAGCGAATTTTTTACCGCTTTTTATATCATGTTCGTTAGGAGTACCGTGTGTTTAGCCTAGTATTTTTTGCATCGCTCAGAATTTAAAATACGGTCGAAAGCACACACGCACACATGCGTCTGACACGGTTGAGTTATTTTGTATGAAGCAAGCCAAATAAAACTAAACTGAAAGCAAAATTTTATGCGCATAGTTTGGTTAACACTGTAGTGCGATAGTAAATTATTTTCAGTAATTTTAGGGACCTATATTTTTTATACCTACGTAAATTAAGGTTTGTGATGGGTTGTGATTTTGGCGTGGATTGCTTTGTGTGTGTGTGCTTGTAGAAAGCTATTAGAATACGTGTTGTGTGGATGACAAAACTGCAAGCACACTCACACATAGTAACCATCTATACTTAAGGGATGCAAGTAACCTTCCATGTATCGGATAATTGAATTATAAAAATGGCTTATAGACTTTCAACAACGTTTTAACTACATATTACTAGATACTTCTATAATAAGTTGACGAGCAACGTCTGTTTCTTTTTCATGTTCATCACCTTTCCTGTACAACAAAGGGCCATCAGTTCCGGTTGTTAGAGAAGGCTTCGAACGGATTAGTTCGACACTTAGGAGCCCAATAATCCTTTACGGCTTTAAACCTTCACTTACCCTTGGGTCTCAGGGAATAGTTTAAAGTATTGTAGATTAAATAATTTAAACATTGATGAATTTATGTATTTTTTTAAATTAAAATTGCGATGTTGAGATGTAAAGGAAAATTTAAAAAAATCATAGTTCTCCTAAGATGCTTGCTTTTAGCTCTGTAAACATCTAAAAATTTGTTAAAAAACTTCCCATTTGGATTTTTACCATCACGAAACTATTAACGACCTAGCGCTGTGGTCAAAATGTAAACGTACTCGTATACAGTGCGGATGGTCCTGGGTTTGATTCCCAGCGCAGCAGAAATTAGAATTTTAAAAATGTGTTTCTTGTCTATGATTTGTAAGTTTGTGGCAATATTTAGGGAAATTTTAATGTGGCGTTATGTTTTTATTCATTTATCTGTATACATTCAGACCTTGCGGAGTAATCCAATGTTTAATTTAGTTGCAATGCGTTTGTGTCCTATGCTGCATATATGTCTCTTTCCCGCAAAAGAAGAAGACAATTTTCCTGCTCTAAATCGAATCTCTTTCCTGCTCCAAGGGTGGTAAGGGCTAGTGGAAAATCCGTATCGGAATTTTTAAATCACCCATAGGACTTTTGAAGATGATTGTGTCACGACTGCTCTATCTATCAATAACAAAAAAGATCACTGGCTCTATTGTGTGCTCTATATAAATTTAATAAGAAACTCTTATTAATTAGAAATAGGTACCTACTATAAATTCAAATAATTTTAGGTTTCCACATTGCGAAAATTACAAATTCCAATATTATTAAAATTGTATCACATTGGCCGGACGTCTTGTGACGGCCATTTTTTAGACTTCCAATCCACATACAGCCGTCGATGTATAGGTCTTATAGAATCCCATTACCGGTTTTTTCCACACCAGCGGGCAGTAACGAGTCCGCCCTTGCCTTCCCTGATGGTATCGGCGACGAGCGAAGACCTGTGCGCCGACTTGTTTTGTCTCTCCATTCCGGTTGAGTTCTTTGTTAGAAAAGCCATCAGGCGGCCTAATCAAGTAAGAAATTGATAGACCCGGACCAAACTCCAACCCTTTATGGAACCCTGTTAGGAAAGATAAACTTTTGATTCACGTTCATGCGACGTAGAAACATCGCAATAGTCGTATAGATGTGGACTCTTATTTTGTTTTCGAGGAAGCATTTTATTCGCTATTTTTAGGTCTTCTAATATTAATTTAGGTATGACAATATGTAATTGTGTTAGATATATCTACTATTATATTTCTACCTAAATTACGATATTATTTAATCAAAAACCAATAGTCGAATAACTTATATATAATAATAATAAACCCGCATTTACACGTACGTACATGGCGTCAAATGAAAAAGATAAAAATTACGGTATAATACGATAATATGTATTTATGGTGGTTCCATTTAATTCGATTTACAGAGATACTATTTTAAAGGCATTGCAATGTTTAGCGTCTTTTATTTGGCAGGTCCATCTATACAGAGTTTAACTTTACTTTAAAATATCCGACCTTTAAAATATCGGGGCTATGAAACTTTCTTAAGCTTCATTCTTAAGTTCTTAAACTAAGCTAGATAAATTCCCCGCAGGCTTTTATTTGGCCTATTTTCATGGTCTAAGAATGCTCTATTTCATCTTCATCAAGCCTTGACATATTTGAGTTCTTTTTGTCTGTTTGTGGCGTGTAGAGAAAGAATTCGTTATTTTGAGGCAAAGTAAAAAAGAATTTAAAAGCAAAGCGTGTAGCTTAAAGCAGCGCATATGCCTTCTAATTTGACTGACGTTTTTAATAACATTAAGGCGACAGGGAACCGACGGGAGGTCTGGGGAATTCCTGTGACTAATAATGCTTTTAGTACTTACATCGATTTTCTAAAAGACTGAAAACAGTTTGTACACATATTTTTATGTAGGTGACCTTTGTCTTCAGCCAGGACTCGTTTCACTTTACAGATTCCATCAATATTTTTTCGAACTATTTAGTAACGTAATGGACTAAGTTCTTATGCCTTTTGCCTCTTAGAAAATTTAAACATTATGTTATTTTATATTCCCTTATGCTATTTTTGTAGACTTTCTGTACTTAATAGAACCTGGTAATCGTGAGTGCCTGCACTCACGATTCAATGGTTCTCTCATTCTCTTCTCTCACCCTCCCTTGAAGCAGTATGTTATTCACACCATACAATATTACAATGAAAACTGCATCAAAATCGGACTAGTCGTTTTGGAGATAGGTGGCAACAACGAAATGTACACAAACACCACCTCACACTAAACGCATATATTATACCGTCTCCGTTCCGTCGCTACATTTTAATATGTAGATGTAGACGTTTACCTATGTAACGGTTTACGTTACATATAAACCGTTGACGTAATAAGCTACTTGACTCATATCTAATTTCATAAAATAAATGAATATTTCTTAAAGTATTTGGCTCAGAAAAACGAAATATAGTATCGATTTCAATTGTTAAAAGCTCAAGATGGACATATAAATTCAATTTAAATAAATGTATATTTCATTTTTTATTT